>VYXG01008160.1:141206-178192 GCA_013397235.1 Lanius ludovicianus
CAGCCCAGCCCAGCCCAGCCCAGCCCAGCCCATTCCCCAGCTCTGTGCTGTGCCCTGTTCCCCCCTGCTCCCCTCCCAGAGCAGCTGAGGATCATTTTCAAACACCCCCACAGCACCGGTGTCACCCACCAGGAAAGGGTGGCACAGAAGGTGACAAAGACTCGAGCCTTGTTCTGTTTCTTTGGGCTCACCAAATTGCCAACAAACATCACCAATGGGCACCAAATCCCTGCCAGCTGCCACTAAAATCCATTTAAGGCCAAGTCCCTGCCCTCACCATGTGGCACTGGGTTAATGCTTCAGGTTGGAGAGCTGGGACATCTCCTCTCCTCCTGACTCTGTTCCTGAACCATTTTCCACCCTGGCATTTTGAAGCAGCCAGCAGCTGAAGGCAGGGCTGATGCCTGGGGACTGCAGCATCCCCTTCCCCGGAGAAGGATGGATGGAGCTCTGAGCAACCTGGTGGGGTTGAAGACATCCCTGCTCATTGCAACCCCAAATATTCCATGATTTTATGATCCTCACAATAAGCTGGAGCAGGGTCACTCCCTAACACAGCAGAATGAGCCAAAATAAAACCAACTGCAAGATCCTGTGAAAATGAAGTGCCTGACTACTGAAGAGAGCTGAATAATTCACCCAGAAAGGAGCACAGCAGCTCTGATTCCAGCCTAGAACAAATCTTTTCCCTGGGAAGGGAACATCTTCATGGCTGGCTCACCTCATCCCTCGCCTGCCTGCAGGAGCCTTCACATCAGGTGACACTGGGACAGTCACTCATCCTTGGGGAGAGGCTGAAACCCAAACAGAGCTGGCACTGGAGCTGCACACCCACCTCCCTGGCAGGGAGGTGTCAGCTCTGCTCCTCAGGGTGCCCAACACCCTCCCTGTGGGCTGCTGGAGGAAAAATAAATCACATTTCCTGAGAAAATCAGGGTTTGGTGTCTTTGTTTTCATGGCACAAGGGAACAGAATGTTCTGAAAGGGGCGTTAAAAAAAGCAACAACACAAGGCAGAGGATGGGTCAGAGAAGGCACCTGAAGCGATGGAGGAGATTGAAGCTGGAATTCTCTCCTGTCTAGGAGGATGCAAGGAGGCTCAGCTGGATCACTGCTGCTCCAAGGGAGCTCCTGTTCCCAAAGCTGCCTCTCCATAAATACACAAGCTTAGGATAACCCTGTCTGGTCTGTTTGGCAGCCAAGATGAATTTCTGGGATCTGGGAATGGGGCAGGGCAGAACTGGGCACTGGGCTCTTCCCCAGGCCAGAGGAACAAACACCAAAACTTCAGCTTTTCACCTCCTGCCTCACACTGCACCTTCTGCCAAGAGAGGTTTCCAAGCCATAAACGCTGCACTTCCCTGAAAGCTTTGTTTCTGAGAGACCAACCCTCTGCAGCAGCAGGTTTTCCTAAGGAAAACACCTCCCCGGCTCTCCAAGGATGTGCAGCGTGTGCACAGGAGACAGATAAATTCCCTCTCCAAACCCTGGGAAAGACTCAGGGAACAGCTCAAGGCACCCGAGGCGAAACACCTCCAGTTCCCAGCAAATTTATCACAAGCGAGAACACAGCAAAAGCCAAAATTGCTTTGCAAGGTGGCAATTTATAGCCAGGCTGAGGCCTCGGTTCCGTGTCAGTGCCGAGTTTAGCACATTCCCTCTGCCCCAGGCACTCATTCCCCTTCCCCACCTGAGGATTCCTGTCTACCAAGTTCCACCCACACGGAAAAACAAGCAGGAAAACATCTCTGCTGCAATCCCAGCCCCTCAGCCTGTTGTGTAAGCACACAGGCCCCGGCTGAGGCACAGACACTGCTGAGCTCCCTGCAGTCCCAGCGCCTCCATCCCAGTTTCCCGGGATATTCCCAGAGCAGCCCTGCGAGGCTGGATCTGCAGGCGAACACACCCACTGCTGCTCAGAGCCGTCCAAGCTGCTCTAATCTGCTCAGACCCACTCTGCCACCAGCTCTGCAAACCCACAGCACCTCCCCCTGCTCCCACACACATCTGGTCACCAGCACTCCCCTTCCCAAACAAACTCCAGGCAGCACAGCCAACTTCCCCGGATTTGGGTTTATTTATTGGTTTTCCTGCCATCTCTGCGCTCCAGCTGCCTCATAGCCCATAAATTGTGGCTGTGCCACAGTTAGATGTGCCCTGTCAGGGGCAGGAAATGCTCCTGAAGGCTCAGCAGGGCTCAGCCCCCCTGTTTGGCACTGGAGGATTCCCCACCCTGAGCCCACGGCAGCTCCAACCCATCCCAGCTCCAACTCCAAAGGCAATTCCAGAGTGGGCAGCCCTCACAGGACCCACACACAAAGGAAATCCAAGGAGCTCAGCCCAGCTCTCAGTCCTGTAATCCACATCTCTCCTTGGATGGGAGCCTCCCTGGGGATTTATCCCAGTTAAAGCTGGCACTGCAGCAGCTGAAAGGTACTGCACAAAATGGGGACAAACTGCGATGCCTCAAGCCAATCTCACAGATGGAATTGAGGGTTTTAGGGTCCAGTGTGGAGTGGGGCCTGTTTGTCCTGGGGGTTTCCCTCAGCCACCACCCCCTGGAAACCTCACACCAGCACCAGGTAATTCCCTTTCCAAGGGGAGGTTCTCTTCCCGAGGGAAAGTTCCCTCTCCAAGGGAACGTGGTCAGTTCTGCTGCTGCCCCAAGTCTGTCCCAGCTGGTCCCACACCATCCACTCATGGACAGCTTGAATGAAGCTCCTCATGCCCTGATTGGAGCCCACTCCAGAGCACAGGTGCATCCCATCAGATCAGGGTGCTTTTGGGGGAATTTACAGGGATTAAACCATCCCGGGGACACCCAGGGCACACTTAGGACAGGCTGAGGTTCCTCAGGAGGAAATGGGCTGGGGAAGAAGCCAGGCTTTTGGGGAACTCCCTGCTCTTCAGCCAGCTGAGGGGGCAGAGCAAAGCTCGAGTCTGTATCAGACTGAAGAGAACCCTCAGTTTTGCAGAAGGAAGCAGGGATTGCTCTCAGAGTTTATGGGAATAAAAATCATTAAAATCCCCATCAGCTTCAGGAAGAGATTTGCTTTTCATACACAAACCTCCATTTATTTATTTTTAATTGAGACAAATGATCCACAGAGCCAGGTTCTTCAGAGCTGCAACTCCCCCAGCTAAAGGGAAAACCTGAGAGCAGCTGGGTCTCCATCAGGGAATGTGGCAGGACGAGGTCCCTGGAGCTGCAGCCAGGACCCCCCACCCAGCCCCAAAATTCCTGAGTGCCCTAAAGTCCCTCCCTGAGGCAGCTCCAACGCCCAGAGCCTTTGGAAGGATTGAGATCAGGAGGGGAACAAATGTTTGGTCCCAACCCCATAAATCTGCCCGTGGATGTTTCCACCCTCCCCTCCAAGCGATCGAGGAGATCCCGTTGGTGTCACAGGAGGGCCAAAGCCTCCCAGTACTCCAACACGAGGATCAACAGATTCTCAGATGACAATTCTTGTGGCCACCCACTGCAGAGAGGTGGGTGAGTGTTATCAGCCTCTATCTCACACAAATGTGCTGGGACTTCTTTGTTTGTCGGTCTCTGGTTTCTGCAGCGAGGGGTACAAATACTCCAGAAAGTACCAGATTCCAGCAAACCCCAGTTTCTGTAGGAAACCTCACCTAAAAATCCCAACAAACCCCTCGGTAACAGCTGAAAACCACCGTAAATTCATTTGGAACAAGAGCCACAAGCGCAGAGTTCGCCCTTACAGACAGCGGGCAGGCAGAACCAGAAAAGGACATGGGAAAACTAAATGGATTTTGAGTGATCATAAAATCATTTTATCAAGCCTTAGCCTGTGGGGCTTTAGCTGTTCTCAGGCTGGTCACAGAGCTCTGCTGCGTGGGAGGGTGTTTCATTTCACTTGCTTGTTCAGGTGTTTTTAGGCCCTGGTCAACACCAAAGCTCAGACAGACGTGAGGTGCAGCAAACACAGCAATTCCATCCTGCTTAACCAACAAAACCCCAGAGCTTTCTGGGGGACAATCCTTCCTCTTTCCAAACACCAGCACAGAGCCACACACACTTTAATCAGAGCAGCCCTGAGGGATGGGAGGGGATGGAAGGCACAGTTTGATCCTGCCAGAGCACAGCAATTCCTGTTTTCCTGTGGCACTCAGTGAGCACCAAGGAACGCTCAGGACAGCAAAAGGAACGAGAAAAGGCCCAGGCCTGGTCTCATCTCTCCTTTTGAGAGGGCTGATTTCAGAGTCAAATCTGTATGGTTGTGTCACCAACATTCCAAAAAAGCCAGGCCTGAAGACCCTGCGTACGCAGCTGAGCTCCTTAACTTCCCTGCACACCCCAAAAATCCCAAAGCCCTGGAAGTAAGGTGGATAAACACCACAGGCTGAGGCACAGCAATTCAACCCCAAACACCGGTGGTTCTTCCACCAGAAACAGCCCAGTTCCCCTTTTGGGTGCTGCTCTTGCATTTCTGGGGCTGATCAGGGGTTTCAGGATGTGCAGAAGGGCCTTGTGCCAACCCCACTGATCCCAAACCTTCATCTGCCTGCCCACACCGCCACGACTTTCCTGCAGCACCTTCCAGCTCTGCAGCGCCCATACTCACCCACCTGTAGGTATTCCACACCTCGTGTCACCTCTGCCCCAGCTGGTGGCCAGGCTGGCAGAGCCCCGGCCCCCCCAGCCCCCCAGAAGGTCACCGAGTGTGTTTTGGTTCCTCCACAGAGCAAAACTCCCGACTGTTTCCTTTCCTTGTGCTCCCTCTCCGTGCGTGGCTCAGGCAGCCCCTGCTCCTCCTGCTTGCCCATCTGGGGCTGGGAGGGAGCAGCCCCTTCCCACGGTGGCAGATGCCTCCTGAACTCCAGGATGGAACCCAGCCCTTCCCAGTGCAGGGGCTGGAGAGCCCCTGAACCCTGGTGGAGGTTTTGGTGAGACGGCCCCAGAGAGGTTGGGAATGTGAAATTCCAGCAGCTGAGCCCAGCTGGAGGGGGTGCAGCTGTTACTGAGCCACGGGAGGAGCGTTCCCATTGATGCCACGGCATCACTGCCACCATCCCGCAGGTTTAACGGAGCTGCTGCCTCGTTTGGGCTCATTAGAAACCCTCACATCGCTTTTCTCACCCTCCTCAGAACTAAAACCTTCCCTAGTTCTAAATTTAAGCCAAGCCTAACACAACTCACCCAGAGCCAGCATCCTAAGCTGCACAGCAATGACACCGACGGCTCCAACCAAGCCCCGTGGGGACCATCCCCAGTTTGTTTTCCAGGAATACAACATTCCCAGGCAAATGCTTCCCTCCCTCCCCACCACTCTTTGTGCTCTCCAGGGCTATGGAAACGCTTCCCTGCAGGGAGCAGGTGCCATATGGGCGTGTAGGCTCAATTAGCACATGCTGACAGATAGCAAGACACTTCAAAAAAGAAAAAAAAAATAAAATCCCAAGCCTTGGCAAGCTCGGAAAGTTTCTCTATTGATTATGTCATGTTGCATCTTGTGGTGTCTTAACTTCCGAGGTTTGCTGGGAAAGAAAGGAAAAAAATCAGAGGAGAGATGGAAAGGAAAAGAAAGGAGAGGGCTCCTGAAGGAGGCAGAGGGCTGGGAGGGAGCAGCAAAGCTGTGGGGGAGCTTCTTGCCAGGTCTCCCTGCCAAGGGTGGGCACAGGTCCTTCCTGGAGCAGACGTTTCATTACTCACACATCTCTGACTGCCCAAACTGATCTTAAAGAACTTTGGCATGTCCCGAGGGTCATCAGGGACAGCTTCCTCCCTGCATCCATTATGGAGTGCTCTTAACCAAAATTAAACCAGAATGCCTTAACAGCTTCTGAAAATTGACAAATCTGAAAGAGCTGATTTCTTATTCCCCTCCTGCCCATACAATTAGAACAGGAGAAAACAGCAAGGCTTTCTCTCTGAATTGCTGAGGAATCTTCAAAACTTCTCCAGAAGCTCACAAAGAGCAGAATCCCCTCCCTGATAAAATCCCTGACCCCAATTTCAGGGACCCCACTGTGGCAAAGCAAACCCAGAAACGGTGGCTGCTTTTCCCAGTTGGAAAATTGGGGTGAGGGTGAGGAAAAGGTTCATCCCCTGCCGTGTCACAGATGAGTCACTGAATTCCTCCCGGCTGGGAAGAGCACAGGGTTGTGTCCCTGATCCCACATCCCTCCTGGGCACATCCCGCAGCCGGGGCCAGCTGGGGCTGCCACGGGACCCTTTCCCTCCTGGGAAACCAACGCCTGCCCCTGCAGCCACAGCCCTGCTCACAGCACAGGGGGACAGAGAACAGCCCTGCCCAGGCCCACCTGGGTGGCCTAAGAACCCCTTCTGATCCTCAGTTTGGGTGCCTGCAGCTCTCAGGGAAAGCTGGAAGGGTTTCTGAGACACGAGTTGGGCTTTGTCCCAAAAAGGGACAGAGAACAGCCCTCCCCAGGCCCACCCGGGTGGCCTGGGAACCCCTTCTGATCCTCAGTTTGGGTGCCTGCAGCTCTCAGGGAAAGCTGGAAGGGTTTCTGAGACACGAGTTGGGCTTTGTCCCAAAAAGGGACAGAGAACAGCCCTCCCCAGGCCCACCCGGGTGGCCTGGGAACCCCTTCTGATCCTCAGTTTGGGTGCCTGCAGCTCTCAGGGAAAGCTGGACGGGTTTCTGAGACATGAATTGGGTGCTTTTTTTTTTGGGATAAAGCATAAAAGGCTCTTTTTTTCTGGGAGAGTCCCGTGCCCTGCCTCTCAGCCCGTGAATTTACGGAATATGAATCCAAAATGGGTGGGGAGGGAAGGCACGAGCTGGGCAGGGAGCAGCTGCTGCAGCCAGGCAGGACAGAGCAGGGACACTGCAGCAGCTCAGGGCTCTGCATTCCTGACTCATCCGGCAGGAGCAAATGGAGGAAGCCACTGTGAAAACCCAGGAGGAATCAAACGCCGCTGCAGTGATCTGAGGAGCAGAGCCTCCCTCCTCCAGACACAGCACCCAGCTCCTCTCCGCAGGGTTCCTCCATGGAATCCATTCCTGCTCACCTGCACAGGTGAGAACTGGAGAGCCACACAAAGGCTTTTCCCTCCCGCCTCTCTGCCAAACACAGGGAATCAAATGAAAGGATGAAACCCATCCCCTCCACGTCAATACCAAACGTGCCCAGGAAACGAAACAACAAACCCTGGCTGGCCCATCCCTTGCTGAGCCTGCGGGGGCCCGGGGAGCCAAACGCCAGAATAAATAAGCACTCGGAGGTGTTAATGGCCTTGTGACAGGAGCGCTGCGCCAGCGGGGGGCAAGGGGGGAATTGGATGCGGGAGAGGCAGGGGCAGCCTCGCAAACAGAGCTGCCCAAAGGCAGCACCACCTGAGCCACCAGCACTGCCCGCTCTGCTCCCAACAGGCGTGGGGCGTTCAATCATCCGGGGTGGAAGCGAGCCGAGCAGCTGAGACTCAGCTCATCCCTCGCACATGGCAGCACCAGCGCTCAGGTTTAAGGGCTGTTGGGACCTTCCTGATGTCACCTCCGTGTTTAAATATGGAGCTGGGCTGTGGCTCTGGGGACTTCAAAGCTCCGGGGAGGTTCAATGCACTAAAGGTGCTGTTAAAACTACAAAGACTCAGCCACTCGTGGCCCAACACTCAGGGAAGTAGCTGGGGACTTGCTGATCAAACAGCAACAGGCAGAGAGCCCCTGCTCTGCTCCTGAAATCAAGCTGGGAACCTCTCAGCCACCTTCACAGGAATCAGTCTGAGGGAAGGGATTTGAACATCAGGGAATTGTCTCACATCTGCTGGGGGGGACCAGTGAGCTCTTCCAGCTTTGATGGAAGAGCAAAGGGGAGCCATCCTTGGCTGTTTGGAAGGGGCTGTGGAAAGGAAATGGATTTCTTAGGTCGGACGAGCAGCAGGGACACTGCAGAGCACATTTCCAGATTGTCTCCCCAAACCTGCTGTAAAGCCTGTGGCAAGAACCTCAGCCTGTGCCCCAGGGGCTGCGAGGGCTCTCTGCTGCAGCCCTGCCACTCTCACAAACATTCCTTGTGCCAGAAGTTCTCCCACCCGGCGCTCAGCCCCTCCGCGCTGCCTCACTCCCTCATGCTGAGAAACGCTCAGAGAAGGGGCTCAGACAGGAGCAGTTGTTTGTCCCCGAGCGGTGCCTGAGCCTGGATTCCCTGGCAGCTCCTTCCCCCCGTGGTTTCTGTGCTGCACAGATGTTCCAGGGACGCCTCTTTGCCTCCTCAAGTGCCTCAGTGCACAGCTGGTCCCTGCACGGGGATTGTCCCCCAGCTCTCCTGCTGTCACTGCCATAAGGGGGCTGCTCTCGTCCTCCTCCTCCTCACTCGAGCCCTCCACCTCCCAGTTGATGCCAAACTCTCAAAATTAAGGTTATTTCCCTGCCTTGCTTTGTCTGTGGGGTTTTTTTTGCCCACAGATGCCAGAGCCTTCACCCCATTCCTGCTGCTGCGCCAACTCCATCGATTCCACCCGCCCGGAGAGGCCGGGGGAGAAAATTCCAGCAGAGTTTGGTGCAATGGCCTGGAGTAAAATTCCATTAGGGCTGAGATTCAGCAGAACACTGGCATACCCGTTATTCCCACAGGAAACAGCTGTGGGGAGCTCAGCAAGGCACAGAAGGGGTGGGTGGTGCCTGCAGCAGTCAGACAGGAGATAATTCACCTCTCCCTGCTACGCCCGACCACAAACACTTCAAAAAGTGCTGTCAAACAAGAACCTGTGCTGATGGGATCAATTGTTGCCCTTCCCTGGGAGAATGGTAACTGAGATGTAAAGCAAAATTGTTGATTTAAGCAGCTGTGCACAAAGCCTTGTGCTCTGCTGCACCGAGAACTCCGGGATAAACCGAGCTCCTCTCCACGTTCAGTTACATTTTAGTCTCATCCCCAAAATGCCAAATTCCTTCAATTTGATTACCATTGAAAAGAAATCTGTCAGAGGGGTGTTTTCCTGACATGCAGTGCCAGCACAGTAGATGTTTTCGGGATGTAATTATCTCAGCTCCTCTTCACAGAACCACAAATCCAACCTCCGGAATTGATCCTAACACAAGGCCCACGGAGCCCAGCTGATGTTGAACATCAGCAGGGCTCCATTAGCAGCTTTTGGATCTGAGCATGGTAATATCAGCTATTCCTCTTTGATATTAAAGCTGCATCTTCGGGAGAGAATTCCTTCCCTTGGCAACACTGGTTAATGGGAACTCCCTGGAATTTTTCAGTCCCACATCCATTATGGATGAGATCATGATCTGCTCAACAATAACGGGGAAAAACCGAGAGAGGCAAAAAGATTTGTTTTGGGAAAGATTTCCTTGTGTTCCCAGGGAAAAAATACACAATATACATGGAAAAATATACTTGGAATAACACATCAAGTCATCTTCCATGGGAGGCCAGTATCTGGTTTGGTGTTTAGGAACTGAATTTTGGACTGCAGAACGACACTGAAATACCCCTGGTTTGGGTATCTGTGAGCAGCCCCCCTTGGAAAATGTAAATTATAAATTTCCCTGCTTTCCCAGCAAGCAAAGGTCTGTAAACCAGGCTTAGCTTCGGCTTTAAATGAATGTTTACATTGATAAGTAAATTGAAAATTACATCTCCTGCATGCATTACCCACGCTAATTCCACAGCCCTGGCTGCAAATATTGACAGAGCTCTAACTCATTCATTAGCCCAGATACTTACAGATCATTTGGATACTCCCAGTTTATGTCAGCTCCATTTTCCATGCTGGGATCAGGCACGAAAGGGCAGCAAAGCACCTGAAACTTCAGCGTTTCTGCTTCACATTGCCAAGGCAGGAAGGTGCTTGTGGGTGTTGAGGATGGAGGTTTAACTAATTCTGGCAGCTTATGGAGCTGCTGTTTTCCACCTTCCCCCAAAAGCAGCTGCCCCTTCCCATTCCTGACCTTTTCCCAGTCCATTTGCAGCTGGGTTCACCAACTGGAAGCACAAACAGGGAATTTGGGGCAATGAACTGGGAAGCTGCTGAAGGGAGCAGAATGGTTGAGGTTGGAAAAGACCTTGAGGATCATCAGGTCCAACCCTGGCCTGGCACCACCACGGTCACCACCACTCTGTGTCCCCAGGTGCCACATCCAGAGGTTTTTTGGACACTTCCAGGGATGGGGACTCCACCACCTGGACAGGCAGGGCTGTGCAGGTTTAGGAACTGGTATTAATCAAACTAATTGCTGAAGGAAGGGGTTTGATGCACCACCAGGAGATGCTGGTGTATTAAATTCTGGAAGCTGTTACTTTTAGGGATCCCACTGGATCCATCCCCTCCTGGAACAGGACTGGGATGTCCTTTCTCACCACCAGCAGTGCTTGGCTTTTCCCACACTGCAAGTATTTTACTGAGAGCTCTCTCCCAGTGCAGTACCAGCACCACCACTGCAATCCAGAATTGGATTCCACATAAAATTCCACATAAAACCAGGATATACTGTAATGCTGACTACAGACAGACACTGGGAGTAATCCTTGTGGGTTTATAAACTGGTTTTATTGTAAAAAGTGCATCTATTATCATAAAATCCTAGAATATTCTAAGCTGGAAGGGACCCACAAGGATCATCAGTGGGAATTGTTACTGGTGCTCTTAAACCCCCAAAGGTCAGAGGATGTTTAACAATATTTCTGAACTGAATAGGTTATTAAATGACATACTCAGTGCTGGCCATTCTTTCTGCTATAATCTCTGGGTTTTTAGGTGTAAAAGGAAAGGAAATTGTCATGGGGAATCAAAAAAGGAAATAATCACCATATTCCCCCCCAGATCTTCTCAGTTCTCATCAGACTGATGGTGGTTGAACAAAAATGAGCTGTAATTTGTTTGGGTTTATTTCTCAATCTTTTGGCCACTTTAGGCAGGAAGTTTGGGCATCACAACCTTCACACGACCCCTGGAACCAGCCCTGGCTCCAGCAGGGGTGAAGTGAGGGAACAGTTGGGATTTTCACTTGGACAGGGCAGCACATCCCACCACCCATCATTTCACTGCCACTTCTCTGAGAAACACTTGCAGATCTCTGTAAACTCCCCCTTGAGGATACAATAAATGAATTTAGGCTTCCCCAGGAACGTTCAGTAAAAAGTTTACCCCAAAGTAAAAGCCAATATTGAAAATCATTTCAAGGAGGGCCCAAACATTTGATGGGCACAATAGAAAGAGCCCAGAAAAGAGCAGTCGACATTTCTTTAGGATTCTTTCAGAGCTAAACTTGCAGTAGCCATTGATTTTTTTATTTTCTTCACAAGTATAGATATATTATTTAATGCAACCCAACAGTTTGTAAACCAACTTTCTTGTGCTTCTGCAATGTTGATGGCTTTTAGAAGATTGGAAACTTGACTGAAAAAACTCAGTTCCACATACAAGGCCTAAAATGCTGCAGCTAAATCTATACCAAAGCAAAAAAAACCCCAAACAAACCCCATTTTTCTTAACTGCTGCTTTTTATGGGTTTTAAAAGCTGACATTCATCAAGCTCTTCCTAAAAAAAAAATCCCCCAAAAACCCAACATGGTTTTTCTTTCCCTTGTTTAAATGGGATTCGTTGTCTTTTCCTGAACTTTCCTTCTGGCTGAAGGAAACTGAACAAAAGTGTTCACATCAGGCCTTTTTAATTGAATAACATCACTCCTACTCTGGCCCAAAAATCAATTACTTCAGGGAATACACCGAGAAAATTTGGTCTAAATAAGTCTCCAACAAACCTGACACAAAGTTGTCAGCTTACACTGTGCCTCTAAAAGGCTTTTACAATATTTCCATATTTTCACAGGAACAGAGATGCTTTTGCAGGGAAGGAATCCACTGTGCTGTTATTTACACTAAAACAACCCCTAATATTCCAGTATAAATATTCATAGCTGGGGTTCCAGCCGTCCCTCCTTTCCCTGGGATGGTTACAGAGCTGGGATTCCAGGAGAGGGGACGAATATTGAGGGTGCCTTGAGCTCTCCTGGGGTCCCTCGTGCCTTCAGGGGGTGTGTGACACCCCAGCCCCCCCAAATTCCTCATGGGACACTGGGGAGCCCCTGAGCAAGGAGCTCAATATAACAAAATATAAATTATTGGAGTTTAAAACAATCTCCACTCGCTGGTGTTGCCAACCAACTTCCCTCAAAGGGTTTTCTGCAGTTTGAAGAGTGAGACCAGGGCTGCACAAATCCCACCCAGAAATTCCCAAGGGTAAACCAGGGTTACAAAAACCCCACCTGAAAATTCCCTCAAACAAATCCTAAACAAATCCTACCCCAAAATCCCCCCAAACAAAGCAGGGCTCAAAATCTGCCAGAATTCTGTTTGCTGGTCACACAAAGGAGAGGGAGAAGCTTCTGCTCTTTTCCATGGGTGCTCCCCACATAATTCAGGCAGCTACTGAGGGAAACTGAGGCAGCGAGTGCAGAAGAGGCAGAACTCTGAGGGAAAAGCATTTAAAACTTGATGGATTCAGCCTCTGGAAGAAAACAGGGGAGGGTAACTGGAGTTTCTAACACAAATCCCAGCTGCTTTGGGCCTTTCCAGCCCCCCCAGTGCATCGCTGCTGTTACCAACAAAGCGTTTTCAGCCACTGGCACAGGGCAGGTTCAGGATCCACCCGATCCCAGCCTCGCTCCCTATGGAATCCCCACACCTATGGAACAGCTGCTGGTCTTTGCAGCAGGATTTTCCTCATCTGGCAAGTCAAAAACTGCTGAAAATTCAGCTTTGCATTGGAACAGCCACACCCTGGGCCCGCTCCTGCCCAGCACGGCCAGCTCTGCCCTGGCTGCTGCCCAAAACCCACTCTGTGCATAAAAATGAGCAGAAGCATCACATAAAAGTGGAGGGTCAGCTTTTAAAACCCACCCTGAAGGGTTCAAAACCAAGCAGAGCTGGCACTTCATGACAGGATTTATGGGCAGGGTGGGATTTGCTCAAATGCTGGACTTGGAGGCCTTTTCCAGCCTTAATGATCCAACAATAAGGTTCCTGCTGGGGTGAGAACTCACATCCCCTTTTTAACCTCATCCCAAAATACAACTGGTCTAAAGGCCCTCTGGACCTGATGCCAGTGAGAGGCTTTTCCTTTGCTTTCCTCCCTCAATTTCCACCCTTTATTTCCCACACCACATCTGGCTGCTAAATTCAGAGCCGTGCCTGTATTTTCCTGCACTTCTTAAGCTATAAACTGATTTTCTTCCTGATGGGCACAGACAGAAATTCCCTGAACATGGAGCTGGAGAGCTGAGCAGCTCCAGCCTTAAGGAGGTGTTCACAGCACCAGGTCCTGTGCAGCTGGAACAAGCAGCCCTTTATCATCTCCATCAGTTAATTGAACTCTGAGCCTTCAGATGCTGCAGCACAGACTTGTTTTACTTCATCTACATCTCTATCGACCTGTCTGTCATTTACATTATTTATCAAAGCCTGGCAGAGCGTGCAGAGCTCCACCAAAAACCTGCTAAAACAGCCAGGCCCTGCCCAGACAAGCTGCTCTTTAGAGATACCAGGTTTGACATGAGGGGAAGGGCACAGAACAGCTGCCACAGGTGCTGGGCAGGACAAATTCCCTGTTTTTCAGTGAAATGCATCAATCATCTCCGGGCTGAGGTCAGGGATGCTGAGGAGGAAGGGATGGCTCCCTGCAGTGCTCCCTGAAGCTTTCCTAGCTTTTAAACTCATCTCATTGCCCAAAATACCTGACATTTCCTGGGGGTGCTGCCCAGGGCTCTCATGGAAGGTTTGCTCTCCGTGGTTATTGCAGCAGGAGGATGAAAATGCCCAGCAATCACAGCAGCCCCGAGGGTGGGGGATCTGCTGAGGCTTGAGGCTTGTACATGAATCCCACCTGAAAATTCCCACAAACACAGCAGGGCTACACAAATCCCACCTGAAAATTCCCACAAAGAAAGCAGGGCTACAGGAATTCCACCTGAAAATTCCCACAAACACAGCAGGGCTACACAAATCCCACCTGAAAATTCCCACAAACACAGCAGGGCTACAGGAATTCCACCTGAAAATTCCCACAAACACAGCAGGGCTACAGGAATTCCACCTGAAAATTCCCACAAACACAGCAGGGCTACAGGATTTCCATCCAGAAATTCCCACAAACACAGCAGGGCTACAGGATTTCCATCCAGAAATTCCCACAAACGAAGCAGGGCTACAGGAATTCCACCCAGAAATTTCTACAAACAAAACATGGCTACACAAATCCCCTAAAATTCCCAAGAGTAATCCAGGGCTACACAAATCCTGCCAGAAAGTTCCAAAGAGTAAAGCTGGGCCACCAAATCCTACCTAGAAATTCCCCATAGACAAACAAGGCTACACAAATTCTGCCTGGAAATTCCCAAGAATAAACCAGAATCCCATGAATCCCACCCAAAATTTCCCACAAACAAAGCTGGGCTGCACAATTCCCTCCTGAAAATTTCCAAGAGTAAACCAGGGCTACACAAATCCCACCTGAAAATTCCCACAAATCAGCCAGGGCTACACAAATCTCACACAGAAGTTCCCTATAGCAAAACAGGGCCACACAACTCCCACCTGAAAATCCCACAAACAAAACAGGGCTACACAAATCCCACCTCAAAATTCCCAAGAGCAAACCAGGGCTGCAAAAATCCCACACGAAAATTCCCAAGATTAAAACAAGGCTACACAAATTCCATTTGAAAATTCCCAAGATTAAAGCAGGGCCACACAAATCCCACCTGAAAATTCTCTTAAAGCAAAACACACAGCTACACAAAATTTCCTTTTTCAGAGCCATTTCAGTTTGCTGGGATTGTCAACTAAAGACTTTATTAAATGGGAATAAACCACCAATTCCCTGCCACCAACCCAGAGATCCTGGATGAGTTTCCAGGTTTGTAACTGTACTCTGGTATCCTCTTCTTGACTGAAGTTGATGGATTTTAATTTATTTATCCATCTTCACCAGGCATTATCACATCTATCACCCATCACATAAAAGCTAAACCCACTTTAAATAACTTAAATAACTTCCTGCACCTTAAGAAACCTGCATAGAACCAATAAGCAGAGAGGGATGCACACTTTACCAAATTAGTACAAGTTATTTTCATTTCTACAGTTCTAAACCCAGCTCCAGTTTGAACTTTAATGAATTTAAGCAACAAGAGCCCCATGCTGATCCACTGGACCAGAATGAAATTCAAGCACTACTTCAGAACCAATTTGCATTGAGAAATATAAACCAGGAGGCATTTGCATCTCACCAGGGGCAGTGCCAGCTCTTTAAAGTTTAACACCTCCTTATTTTAGCTGATTTTAGGAGAAGGAGGTGACCAGAGCCCCCCAAGCAGAGCAAGGAGCTTGTGATGAGCTCCAGATGGACTCAACCACTAAACCAAGCCTAACAAACCTTTTAAGACCCTCACCTGGGTCTTAAAAAAAGCTGCTACAAGTTTGGAGTTCCTTTTTAATTGATGTAAAAACCCTTTGGTGAGGGAACTTCAAACTTTCTTTTAAACATGTTTTAATAATTCAGTTTCTACAGAATATTTTCTAAGACCTCCAGTGCTCTCCAGAAAGCACAGGCTGGGCTTAAACCGCTCCCAGCTTTCCAGCAGGCTCAGCCCCTCAGTGAGGTTCCCTCTGAGGGCTCACCCTCGGTGTTTCCAGCTCTTCTCAGTCATGGCCAGGTTGGGGAGAGTCCGGAGGAGGCCCCAGGGTGATCAGAGAGATGGAGCAGCTCTGCTGGAGGGGAGGCTGGGAGAGCTGGGATTGTTCACCTGGAGAAGAGAGGCTTCAAGGGGACCTCACTGTGGCCTTCCAGGACCTGAAGGAGCTGCAAGAAATGTGGAGAGAGGAAATTTCCAAGGGCCTGAAGGGCCGGGACATGGGGAATGGCTTCCTACTGCCAGAGGGGAGGGATAGGTGGGATATTGGGAAGGAATGAGGGGGGTAAGGGTGGGGCTGGGCTGGAATTCCCAGAGCAGCTGTGGCTGCCCCTGGATCCCTGGCAGTGCCCAAGGCCGGGCTGGGATAGGGTTTGGAGCCCCCTGGGACAGTGGGAGGTGTCCCTGCCATGGCAGGGGTGGCACTGGGTGGGATTTAAGGTCCGTCCCAACCCAAACCACTCCATGGCTCCATGATTTAATCCTGCAGGGAGAGCAGAGGGAGGGAACAGCTCCTTCCTGGACACACTCTGGGTTATCCTGCTGATCCCAGCCCTGCTCCAATGAGTCTCCAAGGTCCAGGCACAAACCAGGGGCAGATCCAGCTCTGGACTGAACCAGGACTGTGAAAAGCCAGGCCTGGCCCCAGTCTGAGCAGGAATTCTGGCCCCTCGAGCGTGGGGCTGGAGAGAAAGTGAACTGTAAATCATTCCCAAGGCACTTGCAGATAAAGCCTAAACTAATTAATATCAGAATTATTGATGCACAGCAAATATTTTGCAACGAATTTATCTGAAACTCTGCCACCACTTCCCTTTTGCCAGCATTGATTTATAAATCACTGAACAAACAGTGGCATGTCCAATAAATACTTTATGAATGTTTGCCAGCCATTTATCTTACATAATATGATATAAATACATTGCAAATACCACAATGTTTGAGGAGACTGTTTATAAATTACAACTTGAATATCATCAACAGTTTATGGGAGTGTTGCTCCCTTTGTCCAACACAAGGAGTTTAAAAGGGATTTTCCAACCCAGGCCATTCTACGATTTTATGACATGACTTTTATGATGTATTTTGCTCTAAATTATTGTGACCACATTTTCTATCCCAGCAGAACACTGACATCACTGTATTTGCCAACCTGCCCTCTCTTTCAACCCTAAATCCTAGGAGGATTTGGGAGGAAAATGCTTTCTTTTCCCTCCTTCATCAGCCTCTCAAGATGCCCTGGATCCTGCTGTTCCGAGCACACCCTTTTAGCAACGAGAGCCCTCCAGAGCACTGGGGAGCCCGAGGTGCTGATTGAAAGTCACGAGCTGCTGGAGTTTGAGCCTTATCAACTTGATTTTCCTCTGCCTTTTTAATACCCAAAATATCCCTGGGGGGTGGCAGGGGAGGGGGGCAGGCACAGAGCTGGGTTTGACTTTGTCACTGATTTCTGCCTCGCTCACACCAAAAGCTGTCACCGAGACCGAGCTCGCAAAGAGCTGGGTTTAAGGTGTAGGCTCGGCCTTGGAAAGCTCCCACTTGGAGCCAGGAAGGAATGGAAAAGTTAAATGTATTCCCCAAGTCTCCCCGTAAAGCAGAGACTCCCCACTGGTGAGGCAGCAGGACCCCCGGGCTCCTGCAGGGCCCCTGCTCCACCTTTCCCCCACAGTTCCTTAGGAATGGCACAGGAACGGGATGTGCTCCCTGGCCAGGTGGCAGCTGAGCACCTGCACCTCCCCTGGGGGACAGCAGTAACTCCTCACTTACTCAAGGCTGCCTTGCAGGTGCTGCTACTGAGTTTGGAATGACCCTGTTCCTTTCCTGCCCGATTCCGGGTTAATCCTGGAGGAAAAAAATTACAGGGATTACTTAAAGAAGCGTGGATGGACTTGGCAGTTTAATTGTGCCTATTTAGAGAACTTGTCTTACCTGTAGTTCAATCCTGGAACTTTGATAAACATTAAATTATATAAAGATACTGCTCCGTTAATTGCTAAAGTCACCTAAATAATTCATGGAATCACAGAATCCTGGAATGCCTTGGGTGGGAAGGGGCCTTAAATCCCACCCAGAGCCACCCCTGCCAGGGGCAGGGACACCTCCCACTGTCCCAGGGGGCTCCAGCCTGGCCTTGGGCACTGCCAGGGATCCAGGGGCAGCCACAGCTGCTCTGGGAATTCCAGCCCAGCCCCTCCCAGCCAGGAATTCCTTCCCAAAATCCCATCCATCCCTTCCCTCCGGCACTGGGAAGCCATTCCCTGTATCCTGTCCCTCCAGCCCTCATCCATCATCTCTGTCCATCTTTCCTGTGGGCTCCTGGAAGGAACAATTGGGCTTCTCTGGAGCTTCTGCTCTCCAGGCTGGCCAATCCCAAGGGATTCCCAGGGTGCTGTGTCTCGGGGCCACTGGAGCCCGTCGTGCCCCTGGAAGCAGCTCCGGGAGCTCTGTGGGAGCCTCAGACACCGTTTGGGTTTTGCCAGCCTGGAATCCATCCCAGCCCGGCCATGGCAGGCTGGGATGTGTCTCCTGGCTGCAGCCAGGACTGAGCATTCCCTGCTGGAGCCTGCTTTGGGCTGTCCACACTTTGGTGGATGCCAGCAGCAGGGTGGCAGGGCCGGGGATGGGCATTAAATGCTGCTGGAACAACTGCCCTGAGCAGCTGAGGGATGTTGGGTGCTTTACCCCACTGAGGGCCCAGCTCTCCTGTGGGTTTGGGTTTCCTTATTGACCCTTCTGAGCTTTTCTGTTCGACTCTCACAGTGTGGGGTCAGGCCGGAATGTTTTTAATCAGAGAATCATGGAATGGTTTGGGTTGGAAAGGACCTGAAAAATCCATTTCCAACCCCTTGCAGGGACACCTGCCCCTATCCCAGGTTGCTCCCAACCCCATCCAACCTGGCCTTGGGCACTTCCAGGGATGGGGCAGCCACAGCTTCTCCCCCCAAAGGGGCCGCTTTATTCTTATTTGCCTCTGATAATGGCACTTTCTAAAGTCAAGACACTCAAGTCTCCTCTTCCCAGTGATGAGCAGGGTCTGAGGGGATCAGAACATTTCCTGCCCTTGCCCTGAGGACTGGCTGGTGTGTCCCTGAAATCTGCTTTCCTCCATTTTCTGAGGATCAGCAAAAGATCTCAATTCCTGCCCTCCAACAAGCCCAAACTCCAAGTCAGGCTGAGCCTTCTTTATTGCTCCCACTTTATGAGGAAGGCATTAATATCAGACAGGTAATTTATTTTTCTTAATTTAAGGCAAGGTTCCAGCTTGATGGACTCACAGCCCCACCAACCCCCCCTTCCTTTCTACAGCTTTAAAAGTGACAAGTGACATTTAAAGGAGCCAAAACCACCCCAAAATTAATAACTTTCAATACACACTGCATTAGACCCTTAAATCTTCATGCAGCTTGAAAATATCTATAAAAGCACTAGATTTGCCATGGCCAACGTGCCAAATTCCTTCAGGGACTTTTTCCAGTGGGGAGTCAGGATGAAATTGTGTTTATCAATCTTCGGAACACTTGCAATTCATTATGGAAAAGGGCAGCTTATTCTGAAAGATTTTCAAATCTCACAGCAAAATATTGTCAGCCTTGGAAATAACTCTGAGCAGGAGAAGTGCTGGGACAGGCTCTGGGATGCAGATCCCACCCCAGCATTTCCAGGACAGGGGAATTTTGGTGCCCCGTGGACAGTTGGAAGATGGTTCTGAGTGAGGGAGAAAAGCAGGAGCCAATTTTCCCAAGAAAATTCAAACCCCTGGTATTTGGTCCTATCAGTTGCTGGTTTTTTGCAGAGCACCAAGTTCAGTGCTTTGGTTTGAAGCTCAGCAGCTCCTCTGGGGGCTCTGTGACCCCCGAGGTGCCACCAGAGCCACCATTCTGGAGCGAGGCGCCTTCATTAACGCCCCTTTTGCTGTTTGCTGTGAGAGGAACCCCCGGAACACCATCAAGGTTTAATTTTTGGGTCTTACCTGGAGATCTGGTGAGTTTCTCCATCCTCCCTTGCAGAGCAGCCACTTCCCCCAGCAGAGCTGTGTGAAGAGGAGCAGAAAGACCTTCCCTAGGGGGATTTGGGACATGGTTTGAAGCTGAAGGTGTAACAGAATCCAATGGATCCAGGAACTGAGACTTTAAAAACAAAACAACAAATGTAAAGCTCATAACAAAAGGCTGGAGGTCAACACATTAATCTTGGCTTCTGGCATTATGGATGAAGAGTAAATTTTATATAAATTTCTTTGGCTTTAATTGCAGGCAGGAGAGTTAAAATTTCAATTTTTGTTAAATCTGGAGCCTCACATCAGCTGGTAAAGAGCCCTTTTGGTCTGATCACTTGAGCTCAGTCCAATGGCTTCTGCTTTGAGCCAAAGCAATCCAGGACACAAATTTTGGGCTCCTCAGGACCTTTAGCACTCAAGGAAGGTTTAACTTCAGCCTTCGACTCATTCTTGGGGCTTTTTCTCTTTAATTTTTAAGGACACCAACAGGAGTTATGGAGCTCTTACCCAAACTGGCATCAGGGTACAAACAGAGGAAACCTGGCAACATTTAAGGCAGAAAACCATGAATTCACCCAGAGATTGAGCCCACAGGAGTTTGTTTTGCTCCCACAATTCCCTCTAATTGCCAAGAAAATCTGTAATCTAATGTCAGTTCCAAAGAGCCTCCAAATCAATGCTAAAACAAGGTTATTTTGAAATAAGGAAGTGAAAAAGGGGGAGTTTGTTTTATTTTACCTTCTCTGTCAGGAGCTTTTCCCAGAGCACGAGGGGAAGCTGCATTCAGGACGATTATAAATGGAATTAAAAATTAAACAATATATTCTCCAATATCCACATGCCCAGCAGGTGAGGAGCTAAGGAAAAAACACACCAAGACAATGAATATTTCTGGGTGACATTTCCTTCCTGGGTCCTGGCAGACACAGAATGATCCTCTTAAAAATTAAACCAGGATTATACAACTGCCTTTAATGATCCTGACAAAGAAAATATTTCCATTCTCACCTTTCAGGAGCACGGGAATGCTGTTCCCCTTTGGATATTTATTGGAATTCATCCTCTGCTGTCCCAGAGCTGCCAGGAATGGATGGAAGCTCTTCCATGTTCAGCTCTCTGGGTCAGTGTTTTAAACTCCACTTGAAGGGAGCAGCTTTTTCCCTCCATCTGTGGCGCTGCCAAGGCTGGCAGATCTCAGGAGATCTGATCTGGAAACTCCTCACCTGGATTTTCTCTGTATTTCCTGCCCAACCTTCAATTCTAAATGCATTACCTTGCATGCATCCCGTTCAGGCCCCGTGTCCATATTTCCCTGCCTGGCCCAGCACATCCACCCACATCCCTCCTTGTATTCCAGGGAAAAAGAAATCACTTTTCCAGGTGAGAAGCACAGGAGACAACAGAATATTGTATCACTCAGCACTTGCAGGAATTCGTTCAGCTTTGTGGCCAGGATTTCTCATAACACACCCAAATAAGTACTTGAAACAATCACCAAATGCATTCTGTCCTAAACATCTGCTGTTTAGGATAAAAACTCATCCCTTGTGTTCTGATCTGAGTTGGTTTAGCTCCAGCTCAGGTTTGCAGATGAAAAACCTCTCTTCAGATTAAAACCCCAACTTTTAGTTAAAAAAAAATTTGTTTTCCCTGTCTTCCCCTCCCCCAGGCCCCAAACCACCTGTTTTTTTCAGACAAACCAAATAAACTGAGCTTCTCCAGACTCAGGTTGTTTAAATTCAGAACAATTCCCTGATTTCCTTCCAAGGGGGGAGAAACAGGACCCAGCCTTGTCCCCTCTGTCCCCAGAGGCCCCATGTCACACACCCACAGAAATCATTCAAACAGTAGCTTGGCTGTGGTGTCCCAACCACAAAATAATATGTTTATTTTTTTTTTCCATCACTTTTTTTTTTTGTTCGTTGTTGTCATTTTATTGATAAAAACTACACAAAAACTAACTGATCATAATAATTAATTAAAAAAAACAAAACAAAACCAAAACCCAAATCAAAAAACAACGTTACACATTCTGCTGTGTTTTAGAAATTGTGTCAGCCAGTGAGTTGCACTAAATGCTCTTTAAAAGATTTTCCTTCTGATCTGTTTCAAGCACTTCACTTCCATTTTGGCTCCCAAACGTCCATGAATTTTGCTTCACAAGCACCACTGGCCTGGAAATCTGAGTCGTGACTCCGTTGCAGTATTTCCCCCTTTTTTTTAGAGCCCAGAAAGGAATTGGAGTGTCAACAATGAAGCACAATGAAGATAAAAAATCAAAAGCCCCTCCATAGTGTACAGCCTGTGTCTTAAATGTACATGCACCCGAGTTTCTTGGTTTCTGCTGCATCAATTGCCAAGGTCCTTTTGGTTCAACATAAGCTTTAATGCCCATGTCTGAAGGTTGAAATAGTAACGCTCGACCACTTGAAAAACAACCAAAAAAAAAATACCCAACCCCCGAAAGGAAAAAATAAAATATAGAGCTATCTTTTGTTGGTTTAAAAAGAACAAAAATAGTCAACGTATCTTTGTAATAAACACTTAATAAGGGAACATGGCTGACCCTCCCCAGAGCCTCGCCCTCCCCACCCCGTTTATTTTTACCTGTGGTTCTCCTTCCCTGGAACCGTGCAATGTAGAAAAATCAAATATACAAACAAAACTCTTAATCCATCCCTTTATGTAGCTAGAGTGAAATCTATTTGTTGTTGTTGTTGTTGTTCTTTGCAATAAGAACTCGACAATCTCTCTCTTTAATATTTACACTGAGGAATTTGTTGGAAAGTTTAAAGCAAAGAAAATCCTGAAGTTCTCCGCGTGTGCTCCGCACGCCGGCGCTCCCGGTGCGCGAAGGCCGCGACCATCCCCTGCCCTCGGAACGTTTGCCGCTGGAATGGAGGGGTTTTAGCGCCTTGCCTGGTCTCTTCCCAGACGAAAGGTCCCTCCCAGAGCTGTCCCCCGGAGGTGGCCCCCTGTTAGTTGGGTATTCTCTCGATGTAGATGGCGGGGGCGGCGGAGCGCGCGATGGTGGCGATGAAGCTGTGGTCCCGGCCCAGGTCCAGGTTGGAGGGCTCCGCCTGCTCCCGGGACACCGTCTCGTACCCCTTGTTCACGTGGAGGGGCTTGTGGGCCTGGCAGTAGCTGATCATGGGCTGGTCGTAGCTGTAGTAGGGTAAAGTCTTCATGTGGTGAGGGACCTGCACCAAAAAAACGGGACCAAAGAACAGCAGCCGTCAGCGCCGGGCTGAGCCTCGTGTTGTGCAGCATCACCAGAAACCCCAACGTGGCCTCAACCCCCCGGGATCAGCCCACAGGAGAAGCTCCTGAGGGTTCCCCCCTCCCTGCAGCACATTCAGGTCCCTCTGGAGCAGCACTGCCAGGCTGGGAGAGCTGCAGGTGTTCAGCCTGGGGGAGGAAATGATCCAGGGGGATCTTAGAGCCCCTTCCAGTGCCTCCAGAGGCTGATAAAAAGGAGGGAGAGGGACTCTTTATATGGACAGTGGTTTGACACTGCCAGAGGGCACTGTTAGATGGGATATTGGGAAGGAATTACCCCCTGTGAGGGTGAGGAGGGGCTGGATGGAATCCCCAGAGCAGCTGTGGCTGCCCCTGGATCCCTGGCAGTGCCCAAGGCCGGGCTGGAGCCCCCTGGGACAGTGGGAGGTGTCCCTGCCATGGCAGGAGTGGAATGGGATGATTTTAAGGTCCCTCCCAACCCAAACCACTCCAGGATTCCACGGTCTGTGCTATGGGTCCCCACTCCTGGATGGATCTCCCACCTGGCAGCGCTGGAGCCAGAGCAGAGGGAGCTGCTCTCCCTCCCTCCCTCCCTCCCTCCCTCCCTTTCCCAGTTTGTGGGCAGATGTTCAGACTGCTCCATTCTGACTCTTTTGGACAACCTGGCTCTGAAGAACAAACCAAGGGGTTTGTAAAGCCAGCAGCTTCCAAAACCTGTCCCTTTTTTCCAGCGCCTGGAGAGGAGCTGAGCATTTCTGGGGCGCCCAGACCAGCCTGGGAACGTCAAAGGCAGACCCAGCTGGCAGGGGGTGGTGCCAGCACAGCTGGAACATGGGTTATTCCTTGGTGCCAGCACAGCTGGAACATCTGTTTATTGCTCCCAGGACAAAGCTGCTCGCCCAAGGCCACGATTCCCTGCGTGCTTTATCTTCCAGCCTCCCCAAGATAAACACTATCAGAGCAGCTCCACTGCTGCTCACCAGAGCTGAGCACATCCACACCTCGTACAAATGCATTTCCAAACCCTGCCAGATCCATCCTGAATCCCAACTCTCCCTTATGTAAATCCTCAGAAACTGCCAGCCCCCCACCTGCTTTTTTCCTTTTTTTCCCTTCCATAAATATTCTACGCTTGCAAATGTTAATCCTACGACTAAATATGATTTATGGCACAACATCAGATACAAATCTTTGCAGATAATTTTATCATCTGCAAGAGATGAGCTGATCAAGTCGAAAGAAATATGCTCTGAGGGAGAAAAACACACACGGCAGGAGAGAGAGAGGCGAGAGTTGATTCTAACGCTGCCAGCAAACCTGAGCTCATTATAGCTGGAGATATCCTACACATAATCCAATCTTGGAACAAATGCCTTTTGATTTTCCAGGCTGAACTTTAAGTGAAGACCACAGGGCTAATTTCTCCCAAATTTTCATTGCTTGGTGCTCTTCATCCTGAAAAGCATGGAAAAAGCAAAGGCATTGAGGCTAATTGGGAAGTTTTGCAGGGTCAGAGTTCCTCTTGATGTGGATCCCCTGCAGGACACTGGAGAGATCCCAAAATCCTTCCAAGAGCTGGAATTCAGCTGCGGATATGATTTGACATGCCAGCTGAGTGGCAGCCATGCGGAGGACAGGCTGCCGGGGGGAACTTGATGGGACAACTGTGCTCACAGGTGGATCCACAACACCCTGGATGTCCCCTTGGATAGAGCAATATCTGTGCCAGCTCCTGTCAGGCTGGAGCTTGGCCTCAGCTTTAAGGCAGCTCTTTATGATTCCATAAAAGCCAAGGACTGTTTGTGTTGTGGAGGGCTGAGGGATGGAGGTCCTGCCTCGGCAGCAATAACACACAGCCCATTAAGCACCTGAGGCCTGGCTGCGAGCTCCAAACGGAGTCAGAGGGATTGGGATCTCCACAACATCCCTAAAAAGTGATAAACACGGGGTTTGCAGCCCTTTTCCGGTGACTTTATGGAATCTCTCGCTCATTTTCACTTCCAGGGTCTGTGCACACATAAATCACAGCAGTAACGGTGGCTGGGTGGAGGGAGGGTGGATGTTCTCCATCAGTGTGAAAAATAAAACAGGTGTATCAGGTGAATTTGCAGCTTCAATAAAACCAGGGTGTTGCAGGTTAATCTGTAGAGTGTTTTTAGGATAAGGAGGCCCAGCAATGGCTTCTCAGGCCTGGCCCTCACGCTGCTCTTCCTCTCCCTCTTTTGGGGCCTGGATTTCACCAAGGGAAATTAAAGAAATGATGGTGTCAAACGACTGTGAGAAGCTTTGTCCTCCGGTGAAGACTGAAGGCAGGGATGCCACCAGCCCCTCGCACCCCTGACAGCCCTTAGGATGCCTCTGGAATCAAGAAAACACCACAAAAACAATTCAAACCTTCCTGGTCAAAGGGAGGAGCCCAGGACTGCCCCACAAAGAGCCCTGTCCTTCCCTGGAAAATAACTTTGCATTTGCAGGAAGACACGAGGGCTCGGTTTTATTTACCCCGAGGTGACCACAGGTGACACCTGAGCCCCCAAAAGCTTTTCCAGGACACAGCCTGGACTGTGGAAACTGCTGCAAACGTGGGGACAACCAGCACTCATCCCGTGAAATGGTGGAAAACACTGATGATGCTGTTCACTCTACACAAAGCTGTTACTATTCTATTTTTACAAAGATCAACAAAACATATTCAAAACCATCTAAGTCGCAGAGAATTAATTTTAGAAGTGTTTTTGTTCCAGCTTCTGAGGTAATTTCTTTTTTTTTTTTGCTCCTGCTATGGAACTAATACCTGAGACACTCAGATGTGACCTTGCACAAGTCATTTTACGAGCTGGAAAATGAGAAGCTTCAGTCCTGCCCCTGCTTGTCCTTGGAGTCTGGAGCTCTTTGAGGTGAGGGCTGTTTGTGCAGGGACTAAAACAACCCAGCTGTGACCTAAGTTGGGCCTTTTTGGCTGCTTTGGCCTCCAAGAGACAAAAAACCCCCCAACAAACAAACAAACAAACAAAAAAACACACACAAAAAATTCTGGACAAATAAATACAAAAAAATCCAGACAAATAAATACAGCCCAGGGATCGTGTCCTCAAGCACTGGAATGGGCTGGTGGTGGAGTCCCCATCCCTGGAGGGATTTAACAGGGAATCCTGGAATGGTTTGGGTTGGAAGGGACCTTAAATCCCACCCAGTGCCACCCCTGCCATGCCCAGGGACACCTCCCACTGTCCCAGGGGGCTCCAGCCCGGCCTTGGGCACTGCCAGGGATCCAGGGGCAGCCACAGCTGCTCTGGGCTGATGTGTCTCTTCACAGTATTTTCTGAAAATTTTGTATTTAATTTTTGTCTTTCATTCCCATATTTTAAACCGGCACTGCCCAATCCTTTCCTGAAGCACTAAAAGTTTTTGTGGCAGGAAAACACAAATCAGCATGAGAGCGGGCTCCAAAGTCCCTGACACACCACGAACATTTAGGGTTTAGCCCAAGTGTGCACCGGGTAGAATTCTCTGCCACGCTGTCCATCCTTCCCTGGGAGGGTGGGAGGGGCTGGGCTGGAATTCCCAGAGCAGCTGGGGCTGCCCCTGGATCCCTGGCAGTGCCCAAGGCCGGGCTGGAGCCCCCTGGGACAGTGGGAGGTGTCCCTGCCATGGCAGGGGTGGGGCTGGGTGGGATTTAAGGTCCTTCCCACCCAAACCATCCCAGGATGATTTCATTATTCCAGCCAAGGCTGCAAACAGTTAATTAAGCAAAGCCTGGGGTCATTCCCCTCTGAGAGCTGTGAGTGTTCAGGGGGGTTTGGGCTCTAGGCCTGGATTAGTTTCCCGGTATTGACTTCTCAAGCTGACACCCCACAGATCTCCACTCTAAACGTAATAAATGTTACATCCAAGCAGCCACACTTCAGCCAGAGCTCCTGTTACGAGTGCAATCTGCATAAATCCCCAGCCACGGGAGGAAGACAAAAGATTTAGTGGTGGAAATTTAAGGAATGCAAATCCTCCCTGTCGAAGCCCAAGTGACACTGGAGAGGTTTCCAGCTCAGCAGCTTTGCTGGAGCACAAGTGCTCCCCTCAAAACCAGCTGGAGTCACCGGAGCTACTTGAAATTCAGAGAGGTTCTGGTCTGCACTGGAAAGGTGTCACCCAAAATTCAGGGAGGTTCTGTCCTGCATTGGAAAGGTGTCACCCAAAATTCAGGGAGGCTCTGGCCTGCATGGGAAAGGTGTCACCCAAAATTCAGGGAGGTTCTGCTCTGCATGGGAAAGGTGTCACCCAAAATTCAGGGAGGTTCTGTCCTGCATGGGAAAGGTGTCACCCAAAATTCAGGGAGGTTCTGTCCTGCATGGGAAAGGTGTCACCCAAAATTCAGGGAGGGTCTGCTCTGCATGGGAAAGGTGTCACCCAAAATTCAGGGAGGTTCTGTCCTGCACTGCAAAGGTGTCACCCAAAATTCAGGGAGGTTCTGTCCTGCATGGGAAAGGTGTCACCCAAAATTCAGGGAGGGTCTGTCCTGCATGGGAAAGGTGTCACCCAAAATTCAGGGAGGTTCTGCTCTGCATGGGAAAGGTGTCACCCAAAATTCAGGGAGGTTCTGTCCTGCATGGGAAAGGTGTCACCCAAAATTCAGGGAGGTTCTGGCCTGCATGGGAAAGGTGTCACCCAAAATTCAGGGAGGTTCTGCTCTGCATGGGAAAGGTGTCACCCAAAATTCAGGGAGGGTCTGTCCTGCATGGGAAAGGTGTCACCCAAAATTCAGGGAGGTTCTGTCCTGCATGGGAAAGGTGTCACCCAAAATTCAGGGAGGTTCTGGCCTGCATGACAAAGGTGTTTCTTGTTTCCCAACACTCCCTGCCCACTTTTCCTCTGACAGCCACCACCAATGTTCAGCTCAACCCTCAAACATCCAAATACACAGACCCACACTGCAGTTTGGATTCTTTGTCTTTTACATTCCTTTGCCACTGCACTGAATTTTATCAGCTGTTTTACTTAAGTTGAAAATATCTGGGAGTTAATTAGCTGTGATTACCACACACCAAAGTTCTATTAAAAACAGTCAGAGATTAGAATTTAGCCTGGACTTCTGTATTTTGTAGGTGCAGCCATCAAACCCTAGATTTTTAGCCAAACACCAATAAAAATCCTTATTCTGGAGCTTGGAAAGCACATCAGGGATGTAACCTCACCATATTTCCACTGGAACCAGGGAGCTGTAAAGGATTTGGGCTGGGGTCTCAGTGAGCACCGAGTGACCTCATTTCCAGAGTGCTCTTCTCTCTCTCTCACCTCTCCTGTGTTAAACAGTGTTAAACCTGTTCTTAATTCCTTAATTTCTTATTTCTGCCTCCCAACAGGACGCCTCAGACAAGCTGGAATCCAGACCAACATGATCTCTAGGATGTGGCACTTCCCTACCACGCAATTCCAGGAGGGAATGCCGAGTTCTTGGACCAACTGCAGCTCCTGCTCCAGTATTTCCCTCCCTGCCCACAGCAGCGGCCTCACTGCAGGGAAAACTCCTCAAGGATCAGGCAGAGATGAACTCCGCCTCGCCCAGAATCCCTCCAACCAGACCAAATCACCCATCTCAGGCTGAAACAATTCCTTGGTGTTCATTAAAGCAAAATTTGGCTGCCTGGATTTTGGGAACAGTTCTATTCCCTGCTGGAAATACGATGGGTTTGTTCTTTATGCTCAGTTTGGAAGAAGGATCCCTCACCATCCGTTGTCCTGCAGAGCAGGAGAGTCTTTGTGGAGACACAGGAATGGCCGTGGGTGTCTGTGTGACTCACTGCCAGAATTCCCAGCGGGAGACAGGAGTGGAGTCTTTGGAAGGCCTGGCAAGCCCAGCAGTCTCTGGGGAGAAGTTTGGATGGAGTGGAGTTTATTTTATCCCTGAAAGGAGATGGAGCAAAGGCTCCTGCTGTCACAGGAGCCTGAACCCCGGCTCCTGGCAAGGGCAATGATGTGTGTTTGAGGCCCAGACTGTCTCAGCTCTGTCAGTCTGGACACCTTGGCTTTATCCAGGCACTGTTTGGACATCGCAGTTCAAACCCTTCCATTCTGGTGCCTCTGCTTTCAAAGAGGAGGAACACCCTGGGTTGAAAACTCAACACCTTCTCCATCCCTCCTGCTGGAAGCTGCCGTGGGACAGCCAGCCCTGCCTCACAGGGGACACATTTCCCTTTTTAAACAAAAAAAACACAGCATGAAGATTCTCTGGTAGTTGAACGTGGCCTGGTTTCCCATTTGCTGGTAATCTCTTATCCAGGTAAGATGATTCCTGTGGAAGTGCTTGCCCAGTTAATGATTACATGGATTAATTACACGCAACTTTAGGAGCTGTCCATATGCAGGGGAAATTCGGAGTTACAAAACGTGGAAGCGATGTTTTCTCATTAGTGCTAATATTTAGTCTCAGAGCACCATGACTTCATTGGTGAATTAACATCAGAGCTGTTGATAAATCAAATTCAGAGTTCATTTCCAAGCCGATCATAATTTAGAGTAAAAATAAGCAAGATGTTCTGTGGTAGCGCGGCGATTAGCGGAGCACGCGGCTTCACCTCAGAGACAGATTGATTGGGCACATTAGGCAGACAGAGCTGGGATAAACAATTCCAGCGCATTTCACGCCACTGAAAAATCACAGGCAACAGCCCTGGAACATCCCTTTGGAGTGAGCGCAGAAAAATATCCCTATTCAGGAAAATGCCTCATCAAACATTCCCATCAAACCCATTCCGAGGGACAAACGCAGCCTCTGAGCTCAGTGCTGAAATATGAGCGGGTCTGTGTGTTCTGCCTCCACTTGGAACAGACACAGAAGTGCCTGGCTGCTTTTTGGAACAGGCCTTTTGTTCTGCAGTCTGTGTTTCCTCAGGTAAAGCTCATATTGATTAAAAACAAAAAATCAGAATCTCGTTTATTAAAACATTTCGGCGCTCGAGTGTCGGAGTGCTCGGCTCTGATGAGCGTTGGTGAGCTCTGCTGTCACTGAGCTGTCCCTGGGACATCTGAGCAGCTCAGGAAATCTGCCAGCTGCAGTTTTAGGTGAGGGCCTTCAAGCTCCTTAATTAGCCCAGGTTTTCTGAGAGCTGCAGGTCCCACGGGGAGCTCAGCCTGGGGCTGGTGCCTCCGTTAGGCACAATGGGTGGAGCAGCAGCTTTGGGGAGCTGGAGCTGGAGGTTCCTTCCCACAGCAGACAGAATCCGTGGCTCCTCGCTCCTCTTTCCTCCCAAATCACACCCCCGGTCTCTGCAGCTGCCCCCGGGACTGAGGGAGGAGGTGGCAGCCTCAGGCTGGAGGGAAGGTCCCATGTGGCACCGAGCCACGGCCCCAAAGTCGGCAGTTCCACAAGGAGCACCAACCCCCTGCCAGATTTCGCCAGGAAATCAGGGACAGCCTGCAGAACGTCCACCAAGGGATGGTGCTCCTCAGGGATGGGCAGTTCCTGGGCAGTTCTGCAGGGATGGAGCAGTTCCTGGGCAGTTCCTCAGGGATGGGGCAGTTCCTGTTCGGTTCCACAAATTGATCCTCTGGGCATCCTGTATCCATTGCTGTCCAGAGCAGCTGTGGCTGCCCCTGGATCCCTGGCAGTGCCCAAGGCTAGGCTGGATGGGGCTTGGAGCAGCCTGGGACAGTGGGAGGTGTCCCTGTCTGGAAAGGGGTTGGAATGAGATGTTTTTAAGGTCCCTTCCCACCCAAACCATTCCAGGATTTTGGCAGGTCTCAGACCACGTCCTAGTGAAAAACATTGGTGTCAGTGGAAATTTGGAGTCTAATTCTACAAAAAGTTCATTATTCTTATTCAATTCTTTTATTTCTGTGGAAATGGGATCCCAAAATTGGCATGGTCTGACAGAAGAGAGGTCTTGGAACAGAAAATGCAGGCAAACAAGACAGGAGACACGGGACAAAGATGCTGCAGCCTCCAGTTCCCTCTCCAGGCCCTATTAAACATCTATTTGTAGTTCATAAAAAGCCAACTGATAATTAATAGCTACAGGAATGAAACAAACATCATTGTGTTAGATGTGATTAGAGACAGATTAACCTGAGAAATTGCTTATCTTGCTAATAAGCAATTTAGGAATCTATGGGATTATGTAATACTTCATAAAATTGGTCAATTTAATAAAAACTGAATTAAAACGCAGCTATTAATTTCTAATTTGAGATGAAAATATTCACCAACTTTAAACCATCTACAGGCCTCACCAAAGAGAGAATTTTGTGATTTTTTTGGGTCACTCTTGCCGAGTGCATTCCAGATTTTTAAGCCCTGGAACATCACCCTGACAGTTCCACTGACACTGTGAACTGGATTTGAAGCTTTCCTTGCCTTCCCTACAGATAAATTCCTAATCCTTCTCTCCCATCACACAAACGCCTTTCCCTTTAAAGCAGAACCTCTCCACGGACTCTTTAACTGAGTGTGTTTTTCTAGAGATCAGGAGAAAAATCATCCACACCCCACTGCTCCCTCCATGGGCAGATTTGATCTTTCAATCAGGAAATGAAAAGGTTTCCCTAAAGGAAACTCCCAGAAAGGAAAAAAAAACCCCTTCTAAGCCTTGTTATTGTTCCTCGGGCAAAATATTTCTTTTAAATGGCTTGATCTGTTTTTTATGGCGTGTCTGGCTCCTGACTAAAAGCACCACTGATGAAAAACTCAGAGTGAGATGCACGGGAACCTTTGATTTTCCGCCGTGGAGGGCTGATCAAACAAACAAACTCTTCAGATATTCTAATTGGAAAGCCATTAATAATTGCTTTGGGTGCCTTGGGATCGTTTCCTATGGAAGTCAACTGGGATGGATGCCTGAGGGTCAGCAAAGCTTCGGGGCAGCAGTGAGTCCCTCAAACACGGTGCAGTCCCTTGGAGTAGCTCCTTGTCCACATCCAAAAGAATCCCATCGGGAGCCTCTCCATATTTTCGGGTGCCCAAATGCACAGACCTCCCAAAATTGAGCAGCCTGGGACAGTGGGAGGTGTCCCTGCCAGGGAAAGGGGTTGGAATGAGGTGATTTTAAGGTCCCTTCCCACCCAAACCATTCCAGGCTTAAACTGAGCTTTGCCTTGGACACTTGAAGCTCTGTTTCCCCCAGGAATTCGGGCTCCCCACTCATGGCAGAGCTGCAGAGAGGAGCTCGTTCGAACTCAGCCTCTCCGGCCAAGCCGAAGGTGCCTCCTGCCCAAGGCACCAAAAAGAAAGAGCAGAGCAGGGTCCACGTCCCATAACAGCTCCCCCAGAGCACTCTCCTGGCCTCCAACACTCCCAGCTTGCTGAATTCCTACCATTTCAGCCCCCAAAACCCCATGGAGCTGGACCTGCCATGGAATTCCAGAGCCTGGAGCATCCTCACATCTGGAGCCAGAGCATCCTGTGGGGAATGGGGCACATTCTTCAGAAAAAGAATTATGGCAATAAAGGAAGCGGTGCAGTTGCTCTTGTAAGCACTGATCCAAAAGATGGCAACCTGTTGCCTCCACTACTCCCCAAAAATAAATCCCGGATTTAATAGGAACATCTGATAATGTTGCTGCCACGGTGACAGATGAAGGCGCTGCAGAATGAGTGGAATAAGTCTCTGCCTCATATTAAAACACTGCTTTTCATTAGATCTGCCCAGAATTGATGGGCTGCAAAGAGCTCTCCAGGAACTGATGGCTTCTGCAAAGGTTTTTAAATACTGTTTCAAGTTGTGCATTGATCGTGTACATCAAGAGAACAAAACTGTGTTTCCTAAAGCAGGGGGAACATGACTCAAATTGCACAATATTTTGTCCCAAAGACATGAGAAGGTCTAAACAAGGCTCGTCATGACTGGTGATTAAACCCACACCAGTGTGAGAAGAAAGGGATAAAAGAAACGGGAATTCTTCCTTCTCCATTATCTATTTATCCCAGACCCAAAAGGTTTTGGCTGTAGTCGGGTGAATCTCAACCTATTTTGATTAAAAACTGCTTGAAGGCACCTTTGTAAATGGCACTAATTCCATTTAATAAGGCAATATTAAAAATACAAATAATATCCAGTCCTGAACTCTAAGAGGACAAAATCCTGCTCTGCCATCATTTGAAATTCCAGGCTCAGTGCTGGCCTAAGAGAGCAGATAATTTGGGGTTTTTCAGTCCTCTCAAGGGGTCGCTCTTTACAGAAAACGGGTGTCAAAGGACGGGATGAGTGGAGGGGAAATGACAGAGGTGCTCCTGCTGCTGCTGTTCCACCTGAGCTGGGCTCGGCTGGGCTCAGCAGCCTCTCCACACCCGGGGCTGCCGAGCAGGAACGCCTGAAACTCAGGGAGGAGAGGCAAGCAGAGCATCTCGAGTGTGAACTGAGCACAATCCAAGGAGTTGTTCATTTCTGCTGAGGAAACAGGGAGAGAAATTCCCTCCAGGGGAGAGAAGCCGGAAGCCGCCGGCACTCCCGGCTGCTCGGACACGGGAGGGAGCTCCTGTTTGTACCGGAGGTCCCAGCAGGGTTCTATTTCTGGGAAATTCCAAGGTTTTAATTGCCTCCACTGTCTCCCAGCAGAACTGGTGAGGTGGTAAAAACTTCCTGGCAGGAACATGAATCCAGGAGTAGAATTCCCTCTCCTCCTGGCTGTGTCCCTTCCATCAGCCGGGAGGAAGCTGCAGCCCCCTGGTTTTCCAAAGGGTACCGAGGAGTGGCTCCTCTGTGGGACTCCTGTTGGGGTGGGGATTTGTGTCACCCCCACCTGCACCCAAAGGAAGGAACAATCCCTGCCCCTGGAAGCAGCAGGGGCTGAGCTGGAGCACGGCAGGAACAGGGGGAAATGACTGGTTTGTGTCGAAGGAGGAAGAGTAATTGAGGGATGGGGATGAAGATTGGCAGGAAGGTGCCTGGAGGGGATGGCATTGCCCCGGGCCAGGGCTGCAGGCTCTGGGCTCAGGCTGCCTGAGAGGGGTGGGCTGAAGTCAGCAGAGAGCTTGGAGAGGCTGGAGCACATCCTGATCCTGGGAGCAAACCCATTCCCAGCTCTGCCAAACCCAGGGAACACAAACTGTGCAAGGGAACTCCTCGTCCACTGAGGGAGATGCTGCTGGCCCAGCACAGGAACTCCTCATCCACTCAGGGTGATGCTCCTGGCCCAGCACAGGAACTCCTCACCCACCGAGGGTGATGCTGCCCATCCCAGCACAGGAACTCCTCACCCACCGAGGGTGATGCTGCTGGCCCAGCACAGGAACTCCTCACCCACTGAGGGAGATTCTGCTCATCCCAGCACAGGAACTCCTCACCCACTGAGGGTGATGCTGCTGGCCCAGCACAGGAACTCCTCACCCACTGAGGGTGATGCTGCCCATCCCAGCACAGGAACTCCTCACCCACCGAGGGTGATGCTGCTGGCCCAGCACAGGAACTCCTCACCCACCGAGGGTGGTGCTCCTGGCCCAGCACAGGAACTCCTCACCCACTGAGGGTGATGCTGCCCATCCCAGCTGCCCATCTCCCTGCACCTCCACGGTTCCCTGGGTGCCCAACTACACAGATACTCCTGGTAGTTACAGCTGTGTGGATCACCCCCACTCCCCTGTATCAAAACAAGATGCTGCAGAGTCAAACAAGAACTCCAAGCTCCTAAAAATCCCTGAGATCCTTGGATATGGAATGCTACAACTCCGTGTGTTGCTGAAGCCTCTCTTCACGGTGACAGAGCAAACGTTCTGCCACTGCTCATCTCTGACAGGCGAAGGAGGGAGGCGACAGCGGCGTCGTTACCGTGCTCCAAACACTCCGGAATGGCAAACAGGGAGAGCGGGAGGGGCGGGGCAGGGGCTCAATCACACCCTTAAGAGATTAATCACAAGCAGGGCTTCGTGCTTCAGTCACGTTCTGCAGGATCTTTGTGTATCAGAGATCAAGGGAGCAGAAAATGAATGTGAGACTGTCCAGCATTGCAGGAAAGGACATTCCCCAGTGAGAGAATTCTCTTCTAATACTCCACAGAAAACTAATGACTTTTTCATTCCTCTGGGCAAGTGTTGCAATGTGCAGAGGAATCATCGGTAAAGGCGTTTCAGAATCCCTGAGAAAACTGCAACAAAGATGGGGTGGGGAATATCCTGGGCTTAGCAATCTTTGCTGCTACAGAGCTGAGTGAATCCATCCAATTGTTACATGAAACAGTGGCAATTATTAGTGAGCAGCAGTAGTTTAGGGAGCATTTTGAAGCAGAAAGGAATGTCTGGATGGCACTGAAAAACCCCCAAACCAAAGAGAAGCCCCAAATAAACCAACTGGCAAAGCAGGCACTGTATGACAGGAGAGGAGAGAGCACTGAAACACCAGAAACTGAGGTGTAGTGATCAACCCTGAGACAGCTCTGCTGCCACAGCAGCTGTGGCTGCCCCTGGATCCCTGCAAGTGCCCAAGGTTGGGTTGGATGGGGCTTGGAGCACCCTGGGATAGGGGAAATGGTCCCTGCCATGGCAGGGGTGGCACTGGATGGGATTCAAGGTCCTGCCCAACCCAAACCTGATTCAGTGAAATCTCAGAGAATCGGCACAGAATACAGCCGAGATGGGGAAGGTACAACAAAAAAGATGCTCTGATCTGTGTGCTCATCATGGAGAGGAAAAGCAGAAAATCTGAGTTTTGCCCCATTTTTAGGTCCCTCCAGAGAGCTGCTCCGGGCTGGTCCGGGCCAGAGCATCCCCGGCACGGCGGTGTCAGGATCCGTCTGGAGCAGCAGGCGGGAGCCAGAGCTGTCCTGTGAGAACCCGAGCGGGCGCCCGGGAGCAGCGCTGGAAGCAGAGCTCAGGCACATCCAGGAGGGAATGCGGCTGAGCGCTCCTGGGCGCAGCCAGGAGAGGGCTGCAGAGCACCTGGGCTGCCGAGCCCGCTCTGCTCACGCTGGGCGAGCTGCGGGCTTCGGGCGAAGCCAAACACATCTGTCTGTCTCCTTCCTCACCTGGCATGAGGAACAGTAACGAGCAAAAGCAGTCGCTGCTCTCTCGGCTCGGGCACAGCCCGAGTGATGCGGGGAAAGGAAAGAAAAAGGTTCAAAAAAATCCTTCTGGAAAATAAAATCTGCCCTGGGAGCCAGGTTTGGGAATGCCTGCGGCTCATGGCAGTGAGAGACAGCTCTGGACAACCTCTCAGCCAGTGAGGCACAAACCAAAGGGGTTCCAGCCACTCTGGTACTTTCTAAGGTAAGGGAAAGGCGATGCCAGTGTGCCCAAAGGGATCAGCCAACAGGGAACTCCACTCTGTCAGAGTGCAGCACTTCCTTGGTGGAACGCGGGGCTGGGGCTGCTCAGAGCCTTCCGTGTGGGATAATCCCAGAATTCCGGAGGGTTTGGCTTGGGAGGGACCTTAAAGCTCATCTCTGACATAGGCAGGGACACCCTTCCTAGACCAGGCTGCTCCAAGCCCTGTCCAGCCTGGCCTTGGGCACTTCCAGGGATGCAGGGGCAGCCACAGCTGCTCTGGGAATTCCATCCCAGCCCCTCCCCACCCTCACAGGCAGGAATTTCCCTTTCCTGGCTCTACACCCACTGCAGCCACCTGGAACAAACCCCCAGCGCCTGCTTCATCCAGGTGCTATCCGGACCTGCTCCCTGTCTGCACAAAGGTGAAATACCAGGAGAAGAAATCTAAAGATAAATAAACTTCTCATCAGCCAAAATCTGCTGTTTGCTGTGCCCAGAGGCCTCGACAAGAGCCGGAGCTGCTCTTGGTACCCGACGCTCGTGCGCTCAGCGAGAGCCCTTGCCCTGCAGAGCTTGTACTCCAGACAGGAGTGACAGATGAAGGGTGGGAGAAGGAAAACAGCAAACAAGAAAAAGATCTCGCACAGATTGAGGGACAGATTTTTCCACGAGCTAAATACATGAATACAGAGCTTTTATCCCCAAATGACTCCCCTTGTCATGTGGCCACGGCGGCTCCGTGTGTGTTTGGAAGTGGAGACAGCCCAGGAGGAGCTGATCTGAGGAGCACAAGGGCTGGTGGTGAGAACACGGCGTCCACAACATCCACACTGCGAGCACTGGCACCAAAGGGGCTCCCAGCAATGCCCAGCAGGACAGACCCTGCTGCTCCCCCAGCACCCACAACATCCACAGTGACAGCACTGACACCAAAGGG
>VYXG01008160.1:178314-229414 GCA_013397235.1 Lanius ludovicianus
ACTGATGCCAAAGGGGCTCCCAACAATGCCCAGCAGGACAGACAATGAGAGCACTGAAACCAAAGGGCTCCCAGCAATGCCCAGCAGCAGCAGGACAGACCCTGAGAGCACTGACACCAAAGGGCTCCCAGCAATGCCCAGCAGGACAGACCCTGCTGCTCCCCCAGCACCCACAGCATCCACACTGAGAGCACTGGCACCAAAGGAGATCCCAGCAATGCCCAGCAGCAGCAAAACAGACCCTGCTGCTCCTTCAGCACCCACAACATCCACAGAGAGAGCACTGGCACCAAAGGGGCTCCCAGCAATGCCCAGCAGGACAGACACTGAGAGCACTGGCACCAAAGGGGCTCCCAGCAATGCCCAGCAGCAGCAGGACAGGCCCTGAGAGCACTGATGCCAGGTAAATTAGAGGTGTTTATTAATTGACACAACGAGCTGTGTGGCACTGAGAGCCTGAGCCCATCATCCAGCCAGGGAACAGCAGGAATTCCTTGGCTTGGTGTAGGGAAGGGCTCTTGCAGCCTGGACAGGGAAAAAGGGGAATTTTTACTGGGGCTTTTTGCCCTCTGGGTTGCATTAATAGGAATTCTCCTCACTCCTGTCACAAGAAAACTCTGGCTATTGGTAACTCCCCCTCTCAGAGCTGTTGGAAGAGGCTGAGACAATTCCCTCTTCCTAAAAACCTCGGTTTCATTTGGTCCCAAACTGCTCGTTTTTGGTCCCCTTGAGGAAAATCCATTTCCCTAAGTTTGTCCCTAAAAGCAATACTGCTTTCTTTTCTGTTTTATTTTGGGTAAAGGTGAATTTCTTCTTATTTCCCCTGTCCCACTTCCATATTTTCAAATCCTGCAGAAGCCTTGGGAAGCTTAAACCTAATTTTGGAATTATTACCTTTGTTCCTTTAAAAGGCAACTTTTCAGGAAGCTTTTAAGAAGCAATAAACTTCAGGAAGGTTTCTTCTTGGTGAGTTATCTGTTGGTTTGCTCATTTTTAATCTGCCTTATCAATATAAAAACTGACTTTTTTTAATCACAGAACTTTCAAGATATGTTGGTTTCAGGGAAATTTGGCTCCGTTGTATAAACTCCTAAAAATTCGGATTTTTTCAAGCTGATTTTTGGGATAAAACACCTGAAAAGTGCTTTCCAGGCCTGCTGCTGATGGATGGCATTGGCCAAAACACTGCCTAGAAACAGCTCTGGGGCTGCCTCTATTTCAGGCTCTTTCCAGAGGTTGGGTGTTTTTCCTCTTTCCTCAACTTTTTAAAAGTCACGAGGAAAACGTGGGGAACTGGGATATTCAGCTGGCTAAAGATGGAAACTGAATCATCTGCTGACTTTCAAAACTGTGAAACAGAGGTGAAAATCGGGCAAAATTAAGGGAGTTGGAGCCCAGCCTCCAGGAACACTTCTGTAAATCCCAGAAATTCCTCTTATAATACATGGAAGCCACCTGAAAGTTTCTGGAGGTCTGTGGTTAAAGGAGGCCGTTCAGATTATTGATTAAAAACTTATTAAAGGGAAATGTAGCTCTGCTGTTCTCCACTGCAGGTGGAGTGGGATCCCTCCAGGATTAACATCTTTAATGGTTCCATCCAACACATGGAAACAGCTCAGGGGGGACTTGGCACCACAAACTGCTGGGTCAGAGCTCCAGAACAAACTTCTCTGGGTTTTTAAATTCCCACTGAGGTTGTTCTGTTTAGCTTGGATCTCATCAGTGCTGAATTGTGTTAGAACCAGCAACAACTGCCTTAAATCCTTAACTTTTATGGTTAAATACTTAACTTTCGCAATTTATTCAGCTAATTGTGAGACTAGAAACACATAACTGAGCCTGTTTCCATGTAAATATGGAAAATAGATGGATATTATTCTCTAGACACACAAGTAGAAGTGAAGATTTGGGGATTACACTGCTTTTAGTTCTGTTCATCCCGATGGCAGCAGACTTCCTTCTCTCTTACACGGGAATTCCTCCCTGGGAGGGTGAGGAGGGGCTGGGCTGGAACTCCCAGAGCAGCTGTGGCTGCCCCTGGATCCCTGGCAGTGCCCAAGGCCGGGCTGGAGCCCCCTGGGACAGTGGGAGGTGTCCCTGGGCATGGGGATGGAACTGGATGAGTTTTAAGGTCCTTCCATCCTGAACCATTCCAGGATTCCATGATTCTCGGATCACCGTGCATACTTTGATGCATTAAATCTCCATCCTGCCGTTTGATGCCTCTAAATCCCAGTGCTGGTGATCAGAACTGGTGTGAGCAGTAAAACCAACCCCAGCACCTTCCCTTCTGCTCTGCAATCCCTCAGCTCCAGGCAGCCTCGCTGCATTCCTCTGTTCTTTGCCATGGAAACTGATCTTGGCTTCCCAGAGCTGATTTTTAATATGGTTTATTAAGCACCAACCCCCCTGGAAAGGCCGTTCCCCCCAGCTGCCAGCCCTCTCTGCGGGAATGCCACGGACCCCTCCCCATAACCCGGGGGGGAGCAGGAGGCTGGGAGGGCAACGAGGGCAGCGCTGTGTCCTGGCACCATCGGCCCCAAACCCAGGTGCTTGTGAGCAGGGTGATGCAATTGAGTGCAGAACTGGGAATTTTGTGCCTAAAACTCTTTTAGCTGTGCCGTCCATCCTGGAATCCAGCAGCAGGAGGGGTGGGGAGGGTTTGGAGCACAGCTGCAGGAGCTGAGCTCTTATCTTCAAAGGCAGATCTGACCCCACTGAGCTCAGCTCATTCCCACCAACCGTTTGCCTCCCACCAGAAGCTGCTTCCCGTTAATTTGTGTTCTTTTGATGTTGCCGGATCCCACGCTGACCCCAAACCTCCCAGCTGTCCCCGAGCTCCTTCACCTGGGTGTCCCTCTGTCCTTCTCAGATCCCCTTCCCACGTCTGGACCCCAGATTAACACTCTTCCATCTTTTATCCCCAGACTATCTTTGACAAATGAACCCAGAACTGGGAATGAGGTTTCTACGTTCTTTTCTGAATTCTTCCAGCCAGGACTTTATCCAAACTCAAGCAGGAAAAAAAATGAGCAAAGAAACTGCAGCTCAAGCCCCATAAACAACCCTGGAAAGGGCTTTTGGATTTGAGACATCAATGGAGGTTGGCAGAGTTTAATGCAAGTGGAACAGAATTAATGTGAAGCCTTTCCAAAGGCTGAGATCCGTGGATGCCTTTCCATGTGCCACATCCAGCAACAGCCCCAGCAGAGCACAGGGAGCAGCAAACGTGTGTCTGGCAGTGGCTGGGAATGAGAACAACCTTTCTGAGCAACACTCTTCCTGCTGACACCACGGCATCCAGGGATGGATCCATCAATCCTTCTCCCAGGGATGGATCTCAGCTCATGGAATCCAAGATTTCACTGAGATTTCTGCTGCCCCTTCTATGTGGCAACAGCTTGAACCACTGCAGGGAAAAGCCAGTCCTCTGTTCCTACCCAGCAATGGGGAGGGGGAAGGAATTGCTCAGGTTGGACCTTCCTGCAGCTCACTTGGATGGAGATTTAACCCGGAGCCCTGGATTCCTGAGCCAGGTGAGGAAATCTCCCTGAGGAAAACTTTGGCTGGAAACTACTCTGTGTCAATGAGGCAAAACACGACTAATTTGGTGCTCCTGAAGTTTTATTGTGCAATTCCAAGGAATTTCTCCTCCTCGGTAGCTAAAGCTGGCGAGTAAACAGTTCCTTATAGCTGCTTTTAGTTCATTTATTGTATAGATGGGAAATGTGTTTTCAGGAAATAAACCCAAACCAGTCACCTATTTCAACCTATGGAAAAGTTACTGCCACCATTAGGAACTCACAGGCTCTTCCAGGGAAATATGACCAGGACAGAAAAATGTGCAGTGCATTTCTGCAATATCAGAATTATTCTTTTATTTTTCAGAACCGATGTGAAATTAAACTGAGCAGGGTGAAATTTTGGGGGGATTACTTGAAAAATCATGGCTATTTTGAATCTGTGCTCCAAACCATGAAAGGGTTTAGTGATTCCTGCTTAAATCGAGCTGTGTGGGGGCAGCACAAGGAGCTGTCCTGGTATCAGGCCCAAGAGGAAGGACCAGATCATGTTCCAGATGTCAGGGCCACATCACACAGCCCAAACTCCAAGATAAGAAGCCACAACATTCTCTTATCAGTGAGAAGTTGTCCCCTAGGGAATATGAACATAGATGGAGCTCCTGTCTCATCCATGGGGTTTTCTACACCTCAAACCCTTCTAAAATCCTCTAGGTGGGATTTGCTGACTTGTGATTTTATCCCAAACCAGAGCCATGTGAAGCCTTTCCTTTAACCCTTGCCAGGGAGATTCTGGAGTGGATAAACAGTTGAATAAAAACAGAAACTCTCTTCAACTGTTCTATACCTTCGTTCTTTTCAGGAGTTCTGTGTCTTTTTTATTTTCAGCAGTTACATCAAAGTCCTGCATCCCTTCCACAGACTCACCAGATTTTGGTGCCTGTTTAACAACGGTTGGAGTTGGGATGCTCCAAGGGCACCAAACACAAACACTGCTGCTCCTGCCTGGATCACATCCCCAGGAAAGCGTTTCCCAGCCTGGCTTTAGGAGCCAATAACACAATTCCAGATGCAGCAAAGGCAGGAGGAAGGAGAACAAAACCCGAGCACAATTAAAGAAAGCAGCGTGAGTCCTTTGGCACTGGGGAGCACTGCCGAGTGTCACAGCAGCCACAGGGACATCCTCAAGTTGTTGGCAGCCCATCCCAGCCTGCTCCAGCTCTTTCTAGCCTGCTCCAGCTCATTCCAGCCTGCTCCAGCTCATCCCAGCCTGTCCCAGCTCTTTCCAGCCCATCCCAGCTCATTCCAGCCTGCTCCAGCTCATCCCAGCCTGCTCCAGCTCATCCCAGCCTGCTCCAGCTCTTTCCAGCCCATCCCAGCTCATCCCAACCTGCTCCAGCTCTTTCTAGCCCATCCCAGCTCATTCCAGCCTGCTCCAGCTCATCCCAGCCTGCTCCAGCTCTTTCTAGCCCATCCCAGCTCATCCCAGCCTGCTCCAGCTCATCCCAGCCTGCTCCAGCTCTTTCTAGCCCATCCCAGCTCATTCCAGCCTGCTCCAGCTCATCCCAGCCTGCTCCAGCTCNTCGTTCCAGCCTGTCCCAGCTCGTTCCAGCCTATCCCAGCTCCTTCCAGTCCATCCCAGTTCATTCCAGCCTATCCCAGCTACTTCCAGCCTATCCCAGCTCCTTCCAGCCCATCCCATCCCAGCCCATCCCAGCCCATCCCAGCTCATTCCAGCCTGCTCCAGCTCATCCCAGCCTGTCCCAGCTCATTCCAGCCTATCCCAGCTCCTTCCAGTCCATCCCAGCTCATTCCAGCCTGTTCCCACTCATCCCAGCCTGTCCCAGCTCGTTCCAGCCTGTCCCAGCTCGTTCCAGCCTATCCCAGCTCCTTCCAGTCCATCCCAGTTCATTCCAGCCTATCCCAGCTACTTCCAGCCTATCCCAGCTCCTTCCAGCCCATCCCATCCCAGCCCATCCCAGCCCATCCCAGCTCATTCCAGCCTGCTCCAGCTCATCCCAGTCTGTCCCAGCTCATTCCAGTCGGTGCCACCCAAGGAACCCACACCGGCTGCCCCTGCCCTGCCAGGCAGGAGGCTCCGGGCGGATACAAATCCATTCCTCTGCCAGGCACTGCAGGAGATAAGATAAGGGATGCAAATGGAGATAAGATAAAAGAATGCCAATGGAGATAAGGCTCTCTGCCATCGGCTCCGTGTCTCCTCCCGGTGATGCCGCAGCAGGGTAGGAGAGAGGGGTGGAGAGGGCGCAGTGGGGCAGGTTTGGGGTTTCTCCCCACCATCATTTCAGGTTTTTTCTGCAGCCACTGAGATGAGAAACCCCCTTGAGCTGAGACTGAGCTGGGCCTCGAGCTCAGGAGCCCCCAGCAGGGCGAGCCTGGCTGGGGATGTTGTGGTCGCTGGGGTCACATCATCAACCCTGAGGGCAAAGAACCAGGGACAGCTTGGAATCACAGAGCCCTGGGATATTCTGATCCCACAGCAATCACTGACCCCAAACCCCACCCTGGGCATCCCTGGCAGCCTCGGGGCTGGGACCATTCCCTGGGCAGTGCCCAGCACCCTCGGGGGCAGCCCCTGCTTGTAAAGCTCTGGAATTTCTGTAATGTGAGCATGGAACAACTTGTCTGCTCCCCACGAGGCCCTGCCAGCAGCAAAGGCTTCCTGGAGCCTGACACTCACTGCATGGGCACATCCTCCCACCCAACAATGGCTTTTCACTCAACAATCTCCCAACAACAACCACTTGGAGTATAATTAAGTAATTAATTATATTTTCTAATCTATTAAGCCTTGATTGCTTATCAAAGCATTCAGCTGGATCATTTTCCTCTTGTCATTTCCAATTAATTTTGCCTTTTTTTTTGTTGTTGTTAAGCAAAGGAAAAAGTCTCTCAAACTTCCTGGGGAATCAGGAGCTTCACTGGAGCAGAAAGAGGAATTGCTGATTTTTTTCCCCACCTTTGGCTTACTAAGGGAGGATGCAATAAAAATAAAGAATACCAAGATTTTTCCAAATGCCTGAAACCCACGGAGCTCTGTCAGAGTAACCTGGGGTTACTCTTCTTTGGGAGAAGTGGGAATCCCGCCTGCATTTCAGTCTGGATTGTTAAAAATCACAGAAACCCAGACTGGTTTGGGATGGGAGGGACACTGAAGATCCCATTCCCACCGTCCCAGGGGGCTCCAGCCCAGCCTTGGGCACTGCCAGGGATCCAGGAGCAGCCCCAGCTGCTCTGGGAATTCCAGCCCAGCCCCTCCCCACCCTCCCAGGGAGGAATTCCTTCCCAAATAACAGTGATTTTGTACTCCACAGTGTCATCACAAAACAATCTTTTTTTCCTGCCATTCATTTGTCCTGGGAGTTTAAGCAAGCCCAGAAAACAAGTGAATACCCAATCAAGGGGAAGAAAAGCTCGTTGCAGATCCTTGTTGCATTTGGGAAGGAATTGTTTGGGAGCAACCCCATCCAAATGTGGGAAATCATTGCTCAACAAACTTTTATACCCTCTAATAAGATGGAATATTTAATAAAATGGAATATTTTTGGTCTAACAACCCAGCCTGCTCTGGTATCACAGAGAAAAAAGAAAAAAACAATCAGTGTATGAAACAGCCAGAAAATGAAGCAGTTTTCCTTCTTTTCCAGCCGGATCAGGACTTTTTTGCACACAGGATCCATGGAAGCAGATGAGTGATTACAGAGTTCCTTGTGGGAATCTAATCCAGCTGTGGTGGATGGCACGGCCACAGCTGGAGCCCTCTGGGTTACACAGAGGAGGAAGTCCAGTGTGCCACACATAAACACAGCCCAGAGTTATAACCTCAAGTAATCCCACGGATGGATGCAACAGATACACACAAATTTGGGATTACAGGATGAGGAAGTGCAAAATACACCAAGTAAGATGTAGAGCATCGTTGTGAGGGGGAATTTACGCCTGAGGGAAGACAATAATCTCAGTTATGTTGGTGTGGAGCCAGAATTTCCCTGCTGGCCGTGTTGGGAGGGCTCAGGGTGTGCTTGGGCTGGTTTTTATTCCCTACTGAGTGGGGACAGGATTGCTGGGGAGCTCAGGAGTGGGGATGGAGCTGTCTCCTTCCTGCCACGGCAGCTCACCTCTCTCTGCCCTGGCAGTGCACTCCTTTCACGCTGCTTTTGGAATGACTCCTTCTCATCTCAGCTCCGGGGTATTTTTCCTCAGGACACTGCAGATTTCCCTCCTTTCTGGCAGGGATAAAAATCCCTGCAAATCCAGCACATAGGGTCTGTTCACCAGGCAAGGGGCTAAAGGTGCCCGAAGTTATCTGGGAGAGAAGAGGCCTGGAAATTTCCCCTGCCGGGAGCTGCTCCCTCCCACATAAAGCACAGTCAGATGGAATAAACCAGGCAAAATTAACTGCAGCCCCCTCTGAGGATAATGATTGGGAAAGAGGCTGCATAAAATCAAATGGAATGCTAATTATGTGTTTATGGGCCACGACTGCTGGGTTCTACCGGGTGCAGGGAGTGGACTGGCAGGGCCGATGCTCACACTTGGGCTGTGCTCACACTCAGGCTGTGCTCACACTTGGGCTGTGCTCACACCCAGGTCTGCTCACAACCAGGCTCTGCTCACACCCAGGTCTGCTCACACCCAGGCTGTGCTCGCACACACTTGGGCTGTGCTCACACTTGGGCTGTGCTCACACTTGGGCTGTGCTCACACACACAGAGGCTCTGCTCACACCCGGGCTGTGCTCACACTTGGGCTGTGCTCACACCCAGGCTCTGCTCACACCCGGGCTGTGCTCACACCCAGGCTCGGCTCACACCCAGGCTGTGCTCACACACACTTGGGCTCTGCTCACACCCAGGCTGTGCTCACACACACCCAGGCTCTACTCACACTTGGGCTCTGCTCACACCCGGCCTGTGCTCACACCCAGGCTGTGCTCACACTTGGGCTCTGCTCACACCCGGCCTNCTTGCGCTGTGCTCACACTTGGGCTCTGCTCACACCCACACTGTGCTCACACCCGGGCTCTGCTCACACCTGGGCTGTGCTCACACCCGGGCTCTGCTCACACTTGGGCTCTGCTCACACCCAGGCTGTGCTCACACACACCCGGGCTCTGCTCACACTTGGGCTCTGCTCACACCCGACCTGTGCTCACACTTGGGCTGTGCTCACACTTGGGCTGTGCTCACACCCAGGCTCTGCTCACACTTGGGCTCTGCTCACACCTGGGCTCTGCTCACACCAGGCCCTTTGCAGGCTGACTCCACCTGGCAGCTCCCAGCCCTTCCTCACCCCGCTGCAACCCGAACATTCCAGCATTTGGGATCTTTCCCACTGTGGGATCCCAGGAATTATTTACAAGGATTGCCTCGTGGCTCTACGTGTTCTGTTCAGCCTGACCATTTCTTGAGCCCTCAGGAGATCTGGCAATCTGACACCCAAGCTCTCAGTGACACCCATTTTCTGCTCTAAAGGGCCAATTACACGTCCTTAATTAACCTATTTATTTTTAAGTTTATGTGTTAAAGTCTAATTCTTTTATGTATTCATTAATACATAATATATTACAGATAGCCTAAAGAGTGCTGCAGGATCTAAATCTCTTCAAGTCAGACTTCTGTGAAATTCAGCCTTCAAACTGGGGCTGGAATGGGCAGGGCAGGGAAACTCCTGGATGCTTCCAGGCATGGGTTCTCCCAGGGATAAAATCACCTGAGATAGAGGGAAGAAGGGACAGACCCAGGGATTTCCTCTTCTCACACCTCTCACCAGCCCAGCATGGAATTCCACACTCCATGATGGAGTGGGATGGAAGCCAAAAATTTCCCAGATCAGCACGGAAAATCCAGTGCTGTCCTGGGAGACAGCAGGGCCCTTCACTCCCCTTGCCTGGAGAAAGCAGCTCTGCAGGTGGCATCAGCTAAATGCCCACCCTCTCCTCCCCTTTCCCCCAAAAGCTTTCCTGCAGCTCTTCCACATGGGAACAACCTTCCCTCGAGTGCCTCTTCCATTCTGCCTGTAAATGACCCCAAGATCTGTCTCCTACTAAAAAAAACCCCAGAATTCTTTTAAATTTCATCTTCCAGGATAACCAGTGGGAACAGCACTCAAACAGAAAAACTATCTCAAGAAAAATCATCAAATCCATGGGATTCAGCTTGGAGGGGAATTTCATTTCTCTGTCAACACAGCACAAACAGGTTTGCTCATCCTTCTCCTGGGGTAGCAAAAGTCACTCCTTCCAAAGCAGATCCAGGGATGCTTTGCCATTCCCAGCTGCTGAAACAATGCTCTAAACTCATTCTGGACAGTAAATAAATTTCCTGCCTTATTGACTGAGGTGAATACAAAGAGATGAAGCACTAAATCCTGCCCATGGCGTGCCAGCTCTCATCTCAGCTTGTCATGCCCGCAAAAATCACATCCTCAGCTCAGGCCGAGTCAGTTCTGCCTCCCAAACATCCTTAATAAACACGTTGGGGAGGATTTGGTTGTTAAATCTGGGTGAAGCTGCAGCTACCGAGAGGTTGGGGTGAGGTGGGCTCAGTCTCAAGGGACAGGGTGAGAGGAAACCACCTCAAGTTGTGCCAAGGGAGGCTCAGGTTGGATTTTGGAAATGGATTCTCTGCTGGAAGGAAGGGTCAGGCCTTGGCAGAAGTTGTCCAGGGAGGTGGTGGAGTCACCATCCCCAGGAGTGCTCAGGAGGCATCTGGGTGTGGCACTTGGGGACAATGTTCAGGGGTGATGATGGAGCTGCTGGGGTGACTGGAAGGTCTTGAAGGTCTCTTCCAACTTTGATAATTCTGTGAAGCTGCAGATCTTAAACACAAATCTGTACCCAGAATTTCTGCGTCCTGGAGAGTCCCATCGTTGTCCTGAGCAGCTCCTGAGGAGCATTTCAGCCTCAGAGGGGGAACCTGTGCCGCTCTCAGGGTGTCACCTGAGCTCCCCCAGGTCCCTGTGTGGGCAGCACAGTTTGAGATGTGGTTTGGGGGAGTTAAAACCCTAAATAAATAATAATAATAATCTCTTTCATCCCTGCTATGTCCCTCTATAATTTCATCCCACTGGTCCTTTCCACTCTGCAGGGACACCTCCCACTGTCCCAGGGGGCTCCAGCCCGGCCTCGGGCACTGCCAGGGATCCAGGGGCAGCCCCAGCTGCTCTGGGAATTCCAGCCCAGCCCCTCCCCACCCTCCCAGCCAGGAATTCCATCCCAATATCCCACCCAGCCCTGCCCTCTGGCAGTGGGAAGCCATTCCCTGTGTCCTGGCACTCCAGGCCCTCCTGCCCAGCAGATTCCCGGTGCCCAGGGCTGCTCCTGCAGCACCCACAGAGGGATGGGAAAATCAAATCCTGGAATGGTTTGGGTGGGAAGGACCTTAAATCCCACCCAGTGCCACCCCTGCCATGGCAGGGACCCCTCCCACTGTCCCAGGGGGCTCCAGCCCGGCCTTGGGCACTGCCAGGGATCCAGGGGCAGCCACAGCTGCTCTGGGAATTCCAGCCCAGCCCTTCTCACACCCTTCCAGGCAGGAATTCCTTCCCAAAATCCCTCTAAATCGAAGCAGGAACAGACACAGGTCAGACAGCAGATGGAACAAAAATTTCTTGCATTTCCACCCATTTTCAGAGCTTTGCCCAGAAACCAAAGAAACTTTTTTCCTTTTGCTGCTGTGCTAAAAACAGGGAGAAAAGTTTGGGAATGCAGTCACTTGAGCCATGGAGATTTTAAAGTGTAAGACAATGTTCTTTTTTGAGACTGGCCCTGGAGGGTGGTTTGCTCTCAGGCACACGAGACTCACAGCTCGAGCACAGGGATAAAATAAAAAAGGCACAAATAAATAAATAAAAAAAAAGGCACAAATAAACAGAAAAATGTGGATATTTTAGGTCGCTGCAAAATACAGCAGCTCCACATCCAAATGCATCCAAATGCTTTTCTCTCCTCCCTGCTTCCCAAACTGTTGTTCCAGCACAGCATCAGGAGGTGCAATTTGAGTTTTTTTCTTTCTTTTAATTAAAAAAAAATTGAAAAAAAAATTAAAAAATAAATCAATACCTAAAAAATATTTTGACATAAAGAGAGAGCATCACTTTAAAGCGACTGGGCCTGCTCCTGGCTGGCCTTTGGGGCTTGATTGGGATTTTTGTCACGGAATGGAAGAGTTTTTCAATCACATCAGCAAAGAGCTGGAGATAAGATAGAGCCAGGAAAGGAATTACATGGGCTATACCCTGTATAATTTGGCTTTATGGCTGGGGAGAAAAAAAAAATCCGAGGCAGTCACTGAAAGCCTGAGTGATTTTAAGATTTCAGCTTTAAAACAATTTATTTACTGGGGGGACAAAATTGGGATAAGGACTCAAAAAGTGTTTCTGTGGCTTCAAAACTTGGATTGGGGTCTCAGACCTGCCTTAAGCTCTCCAAGCTCAGTTTAAATTTTGAGGGCCCGTGAGCTCGACAGCAGCTGGGGTGGTTTAGCTGGAGACAAGATTTGGAGTCGTGTACACACAAAACTTAATTGAAATTAAAGTTATTAAGCACTGCAATAAATTCAGTTTGGGTGGATGAAAGGCAACACCCTTGAGGAAGGAAGGGGGAAAATGGGTTTAAATAATTAAGGATCTATTTATGAATGTTTTCCTGAAGTATTCATGTGAGTCTCTTCCCAGGGCTAATAAAGGATGAAATAAAGGATAAATAGATTCCATGAGAACAGCAAAGGTTTTCTCTGAGCTGTAAACCCCTGGAAGGAATATTTGGAGAGGGGACAGCACAGGTGAGACATTCCAGCTTTGGGATCACAGATTTGGGGGCCTTTGGAAAAGGCTCAGGCAGGCACTGCTCAACCAGCAAACAGCACAATCAGGGGGGCCCTGATCTGGAGAATTCCAAGTCCTTGAGTGCAGCACAACCCAGCACCACCATGGTCTCCACTAAATCCTGTCCCCAGGGCCACAGCCACCAGTTTTTGAACACTCCCAGGGAAGGTGACTCCACCACTTCCAGGGGCTGCCTGTTCCAGTGCTTTACAACTCTTTTTTTTCCCTTCTATCCAATCCAAACCTTCCCTGGTGCAACTTGAGGCTGTTTTCCCCAGTCCTGTCACCCCAAATCAGGATCTCTGACCCTCCCCACGCTCCTGTGCTCTGTCAAAGGCCACAGAATACACATTTCTGGCCATCATTGTAATCACTCTGCAAAGGTTAATTAACAATAACCAGGGAATGATTTCTTGTAACAGCTCTGATTTGGGTAATTGAAGCTTTGTCCCACGTTTAATTTCCAAGACTTGCTCCCAGACCCCAGTGACATTTGGAATGACAAACTGCCCAAGATAGACTGCACAAAGTTGCCCAAACTCCCTCTGATTCCCAAAAAAAAGCTGTCAGATCCTGGATTACAGGGTTCCCAGGGGCTGCCTTGAGGCTCTGAACACCTGAAAAGCCTCTGGGATTCAGGGAGCCCTCAGCTGCTGCCCCAAGGGCTGTCCTTGGACAATCCCAGTGCAATCCCAGTACAGCTGGAGCTGCACTGGAGCCTGGCACTGGGCACCAGGAGCAGGGAAAGCTCCAAGTGCTGCCTCTCCGATGGATCATCATGGAACAAGGAGACAGAAGGATTTTTGGACTGCTTCCCCCGCTCTGGGGCAGCAGCACCAACAGCCCGTGTGTTTTGTGGGATCAGGGAGAATGGAGCATTCCTGAGGCTCCTGCACACAGCCCCAGTGCAATTCCTCAAATCAGGAAATCACAGCTGAGCGGGGCCTGAGTGTCCCAAGGAGCTGGGGCTGCCCCTGGATCCCTGGCAGTGCCCAAGGCCAGGCTGGAGCCCCCTGGGACAGTGGGAGGTGTCCCTGCCATGGCAGGGGTGGCCCTGGGTGGGATTTTAGATCTATTCTCACCTGACCCATTCCATGAAAATATTGCAGTTGGATAAGGCCCAGTTCCCCCTTGTTCTGTTTGAGGTCTGGGAATATCAATATTGATTTCCATTCTTACAGCCTCTCCTGCTATCAAAGAATTCCCAGGAGCCAGAATTCCCCAGTACAGCCTGGGCTCAGTGCAATGGAGATGGGCCCAGGGTTTTGTAATGGGGTTCAGAATAGCTGGGAGCCAACTTCCATCAGGTGCATTGTAACCAGCCAATAAATATTTAACGAGAATTGGGAGCAATTTGTCTGTTTAATTTAGGGAAAAAAATAATGTTTCATTATTCATTAAATCCCTGACAGCAGTTTTCCATGAATATGGAAGTGCCCAAGGCCAGGTTGGACGGGGCTTGGAGCACCCTGGGGCAGTGGGAGGCGTCCCTGCCCATGGCAGGGGTGGCACTGAGAGCTTTGAGGTCCCTTCCCACCCAAACCATTCCAGGATTCCATGGTGGGCTGCAGTGGGGGGAGCTGGTGCCACCAGGACACGACAGAGAGCAAAGATCCACCCCGTTTGGAAGCTCTGCCCCTGCCCAGGTGCTGCTCTCTCCCTGTGCTTCACCCCAGAGCTGGGCTTGGTTTGGCAGGGAAGGGGAGAAAGCCCCTCCAAGCATTCCTGTGCCGCCTCAAAGCCCTCAGCTCCAAGGAAAATGCTCAAACTCTGCCTCCAGCAACGGAAGGCACACAAAAACATTCCCCACTCCAGCTGAAACTGCAAAACCAGGAGAGGGAACTGGGATGTTTTCACCTGGACTGAAACACTCCCCAGAGCAGCTCCCTCCCTCCTCTTTAAAGGAAGGAAAGACCCAACAGGAGATGGTTTGTGAGGGGGATATAACGGAGCAGAGCTGAATTAGAGAGGATTTGAGTGCCTCGTTCATCTCCTGGATGTGCAGGAGGCTCCAGCAGGTGCCCAGCTGCCCCTGGCAGCGCCTTGCCCTGCTGCAGGTGGCTGCTGGTGCTGTCGGAGGGAGCTGTGTTCCAGCCTGGAACGGAGATGCTGCCTCACCATAATGAACTGACACCAAAAATTCCTCTGTCTGCAAGCACGGCAGCCTCCAGATAAATAAACCCAAATTCAGGCTGGGGGAAAAAAAAGGGAAAAAAAGCTGCTGTTCGAGAATCTGTGGAGCTGCCAAGGGAGATGCTCCAGAGGGGCAGAGAGCCCAGGGAGAGCCCAGCCAGCCCCGGCTCTCGGGATGCATCCCCAGCAGCAGCAGCTGGAATTCGGAGCGGGTTTGGCACCACAGCCCCGTGCCCGGGCTCGGAGGTGCTGCAAACACCATCTGCCCTTCCCTGGGCACATCCAGCCCTGCTGCACCTGCCTTTGCTGGCAAGGAGGCTCCCAGAGCCCGGGGGAGCAGCCAGGCCTTCCCCGGCTGCCCAGAGGTGCCACGGGGCTGGCTTGTCACGCACAAAATTTTGGGTTTTAAACGTCTGATGACTTCCGGAACGGAGTGAATTCAGCTGCAGGAGCTCAGGGAGATGAGGTTTATTTGTTCAACCCCAGCATGCCCAGAGTCCCCACCTGCTGCAGGGAGCGCTGCTTGGGCAGCAGAGCATCACCCTTCCCCGTGTCCCTGTGTCACCACACAAACCCCACGGCCCCCTGGGCAATGCCCCTGCCCCCCAGGACCCGGCTTTCCCCCCTCTCACTCCCTCTAATTAAAAGAGTGGCCCAGCTCCGTGCAGGCTGCGGAGCGTGCCTGCCATCCCCAAACCCAATTTCACACAATGACAGCCTAATTAATCTTCTTCTTTTGTTTCCCCGGCATCCGGACTCTGCTCGGCTGTGGAATATGGGGGAATCTTGCTGAGAGCACATCTGTCAGGGCTGCAGCGTGGAGGAAGGGATCCAGCAGGCTTTGGGTGATTATATCTGTATTTATAGAGCTCTGTGCTTCTCCGGCGCTCCAGACACACGTAGGATGGGACAATCCATACTGTAATGTCCCGAATTTCCAGAAACACCTGTGATCCCAGACACTGGAGCATCAGAATGCAGCAGGAGGGGCCTCTTTTTGCCCAGGGAGACATCATTACTCCCACACACAGCTCTCAGGTAGAGAAAGATGATGTGACTTGGCCAAGGTCACCCAGAGAATGGTGACAGAGCTGGGAACTCAGCCAGCGCCTCACGCCCTCAGCTTAACTCCTACAACACTTGGCTTTCCAAAGTCTGCCTTCCCTCTTCCCCTCCAGGGCTGGGGTTGCACAGTCTGGCCCCTCATTAGCTCTTGGGAACTGGTGTGGGACTGGAAATCCTGATTCCAACCAGGTCCTGCTGGGAGCCACCAGCACGTGGAGACCCCCAGGCACAGCCAGGTTCCGCTCTCCTGAATGGACCCAAACCCAGGCTTTTGTTGGGTCTTTCCCCACCGTGGGTGCCCGGGGCGTGTGCCAGCTGTGCCCCCTCTGACCGTGTGAAAAGGAGGGTAAGAACTGCCCAGAACCATCTGCAGTCCTTCATTCCTGTGGGAAACAACACCCTGGGCTCTCCCAGAGCTGGGCACGGCCGGGGTTTGTCATCTCAGAGTATTTGGTTCTGCTCTTAATATTTCAGTTCCTGACACTGTGAAATGGCAAGGCTGCCACAATTTTCACTGAGTTAAAGGTTTTGAGACCTTTCACCTAAGATATGAACATGAAGCAGAGCCTCAAGAGCTCCAAAATATTCAGGGCTCACAAGAAATCTGTTCCCTGGTGTTTTGATGGGGGTTGGAGGCTGGGTTTGACCGTCTGGGGTTGTCAGGGCTGAGCTGAAATTACTTCACCACAAAATAATGAAAGGTCACAGGATTTCAATCAAGATCCTGGGCCAGTGTAAATCTTGTCCCTGGAAGCTCCTGGTGCTGGGTAGGCTCAGGCCTGCTAAAGTCAGGCTCAATTTATAGCTTCAATATCAATCAATAAAATTTGGTGTCCAGGTTTTAAATGAGAGCTAAACTTGTCTCTGTGTCAAGGGAATGTGGCTCCATCAATGCAGCTTCTACATTTACACTGAGACAGGCTGAGCTGCACCTGAGAATTTTCCAAAGGCAAAACTCTGCGGTGCTTTTTCCAAATTGGCTCCCTAAATTTCTGGTAATTGCTAAAGAACTTATTTGGCTAATGAGCAGCCATACCAACCATTTCCATCGGGAGCCACAGTGATAATTAGGAAGACAAAAAAAGGGGGAGGGGAGGAGGAAGAACCTCCCAGTTCTTTGGGATAATTATAATTTGTGTCAGATAAGACAAATATTTCATTTTGGGGCAACAGGTAGCTGAGGAATCAACGTGGGCTGTTCCAGTCACAACATGTCAGGGGAAGTGGTGTGATCCCATTGCTGCAGTCATGCAATTAAAGCTGGCATGTGGTAATTAGGAAGGCAGGTGCACTGCACACATCCTGCGGGGCTCCGTGCGAGCGGCTGGCTCCCATCATCCCACCCCGGGTAAGTGATCCTGGAGGCAGGAGGGAACCGATCCCCCAAGGATGCAAAACAGAGCCTGGGAAAGTTTATTTGTGGTGGGCGTGTTGGAGAGCAACGTGAAGGAACTGGGAGGAACTGGGATTACTGGGAGTCTCTGCAGGGACTGGGAGGATCTAACGCGCTCCCAGTGAAGGGCAGGATAATGGGAGTCAACTTCAGGGGAGCTTGTGGAGGACCTTTCCAGAGAAATATGGAATTATCCCATCCAAGATATTTTTCCAATGCAATTATCAGCCTGGGAGCGGGGAGTGCTGCACAGAAACTGTGATGATACCAGGAAGAGGCTCCCCGGGGATGTTTGGAGTCACCACCCCTGGAAGTGTTCAAAACCAAGCAGACCTGGCACTTCACAATGTGGAACTTTCCCCTGTGGTGGGATCTGGTCAAAGGTTGGACTCGGTGGTCAAGGAGGCCTGACCTTGTGAGCATCCCATGCTAGCCCAGCTCCAAAAGGCCCTCCTGCCTGGGACGTTGTTTTTGCAGGGAGAAAAGTCAAGTTTTTATAAACCCTTCTGCACAGAAAATCCTGAACACCAGGAACACGTCTCCCACCAGCGAGGTCTCCTGAAATTCTGATGCCTGAGAATCCTTAAAAACCATCAGTCACTGTTAACAGGGATAAACAGCCTGGAGGAAATTCCTGCCCCTGTTCCATGAGCTGCCTGGCAGAGCTAATGAGCGCCGTAGTTCACATGGCAGAGCACAGGAAAACAATTAAGAGTTGTTCCCTTCTTCCTAAATACCAATATTGATAAAGCGGTGGAACTTAAACGACCGTGAGACGTTTTTATGGTTCCTGAGAACTTCCTGAGATATATGAAGTGGGCTCAGGAGTTAAAAAGGAGCATAAACTCCCCAGCTCCAGGCCAACAACAAAGTGCTTCGAGGCAGGAAGGAGATGTCACCTCTGGAGCAGCTCAGGAGGTAATTAATTGTCTGGAAGAGCATTTTTTATCATCTCCAACACTAACGAACTCCTCACACAATTCAGCTAATTCCAAACGCTCACTTTTATGCCTCCCACTAAAAGAGAAGATTTTTCAAAACTACCCAGGGGCATTTGGATGCTAAATTTTCATTAAAATAATGGGAGCTGAGCCTCCCAATTCCCCCAGCACCTCCGAGAGGCTCAGACCAAACACACACAAGTGCTGCTCTCTCGGAAGGCTCCGGGTGCGTTGGGAGCATTCCTGGCTCTACCCCGAGCACGTTTCCCTGGATGGAGCTGCCTTTGGGAGGAACCGTGGCCCTGGAGCTCTGCACCCAAGCTGGAAGGGACCCAGGGGAGCTGGGTGAGGCTCTGTGGTCTGGGACACCCAGAGCTACAGAGCGCTGATCCCAGGGGCCCTCCTGGCCTCAGTGCCAGGAACTGGGGCTCCAGCACAGCCAAGGGAAGGTTCAGGAAGGCCAGGGAAGGGGAGGCAGGGGCTGGAAGCAGACAGAGAGCTGCAGTTTTTGCAGGAATCCACCTGCACAGGGGAGTTCAGTGCAGCTGAGGAGGGGCAGCTGCCCTCAGCTCCAAATCCAGGTTGGGACCGAGCTGGAATGATCAGAATATCAGGATTAACTGCAGGGGTTCATGGAAGTGTGGGAGTGATGTTCAAGGGCTCCAGAGCCTCAGGAGCTTTTCCTTGGGATGTGAGCCTGGACTGGGACCCTCTGGCAGTGCTGCAGGGCTGGGGGGGCCTCAGGACACCTTGGTGTGGTGTCCACTGAAAGGGCGGCCACAGCATCACCTGGAATTCCTCTCCAGAGGTTCTTCTGGAATGATGGACAGGACAAGGGGGAATGGTTTGAAACTGCCAGAGGGCAGGGTGAGGTGGGATATTGGGATGGAATTCCTCCCAAGGAGGGTGAGGAGAGGCTGGGATGGAATTCCCACAGCAGCTGTGGCTGCCCCTGGATCCCTGGCAGTGCCCAAGGCTGGGTTGGAAGGGGCTTGGAGCAGCCTGGGGCAGTGGGAGGTGTCCCTGGGCATGGCAGGGGGGTTGGAATTACACGAACTTGAAGGTCCCTTCCCACCCAAACCATTTCACCATTCCATGATTCTCCAACTGAAAATCCTGTGCAAACCCACAGCGCGTTCCAAGGCAGCAAATGAGGTTTCCTTTGAATAAGAGCAAGAAACAGACGCCCTCTTTCCCCCTTGTCACCTCCTCTTCCCCCCTGTGCGACCTCCTGACCTCCTACAAAGATCTCCGTGTCCTCACAAGCACAATCCCATTTTTCCTGCTGATACTGATACAAAGCCAAAGGAAATATTGCCCAGCAAAGACCATGTGCAATTCTGGATGAACATTTGGAGCATCATGAACAGGATGAGCTCTTCATGACACCAAAAATTACAATAATTCCAGCCACAATTGGTTTCACTTGCTTATTTTCAGACTATTATGGGTCCTCTCTGGAAAAGTGAAATTGGTGCTTGCAGCCCTGACAGCAAAGGACAAATTTTGCCTTGGCAGGACATAATGCTTCCCTAGGAATAATTAAATCCAAGCGTGGTGTAAATCCCAAGGGTGCCTCTCCTTTTGGTTGTATTTCTATCAAGAATCTTCAAAACCTTAAATCCAATATTTGAAATTTATGGCTTTCCCCTGTGATTTCAAGGTGAGAGGCAGCTGTAGCAATGCTTTGGTGTTCCTGCCTGCCTCACCTTTTGTTTAGGCCAAGAAAGAAAGAGAACAAAATGCTGCCCTGCATGCCATGGCACAGATAATTTCTGTCTGAACAAACACAGGTAAAGGGTTTCCAATAAAAAAGGCTCCCCCTAAGCCACATGGGTAAACAGAAATACGGTGGGAACAGAACTGTTCACATTGCAGCCTGAGTGTTACAGGAGTGTGGGCCCTAGGAAGGTCAGGAACAGGGATTAGGAGACATCACCGACAGGTAGAATGAAACTCTCATTATCTTTGCTTAAAAATAGGTACCTGATGCACGAAAGGTTCTGTAAATTGCCCCAAATTATCCAGGTTTCTGCCAGAGAACTGCCAAGTACTGCAACTAAACACTCCCTGCTCAAACTCCAATCAAATATAATTGAGGACAAGAAGAGACACAAGAAAAGAGACAAACTTATTGATCCTCCCAGCTGCATCAACAAGCAAGAAAAGAGCATTCCTACCTCAAAAGAGAAGGGAAGAACATTTCTAGCTCAGCAAAAAGAAGGGGGAAAGGGTATTTTCATGGAGAATGTCACAACGTTCCTTCAATTGTTCTGATTCCCACCCTGGGAATCATTAATGACCTGCAGGGTTGTGGAGTCTCAGTGTTTGATCTGGGCCAGTCCAGTGCCCACCACAAACATCCCAAAGTTTTGGGCCAGTCCAGTGCCCACCACAAAGATCCCAAAGTTTTGGGCCAGTCCAGTGCCCACCACAAAGATCCCAAAGTTTTGGGCCAGTCCAGTGCCCACCACAAAAATCCCAAAGTTTTGGGCCAGTCCAGTGCCCACCACAAAGATCCCAAAGTTTTGAACAACCCAAATTCAAATTTTAATGTTTGTTCTGACATTAAACATCTGCACTCTCTGGTGAGTCCTGAACCTCTCTTGGTTCAGCTGTGGACAGCTCTGAGAAGAAATCTTGTCCCAGGAGTTTTGGGATAAGCTCTGGATCCAGGGAACACAAAGGATTCCCTGTTCTCTTGCTACCAAAGGCATTGCTCCATTAACCTCTCCCAGCAGGAATTCCCTCCATCAATTCACGCCCCTAAAAGCCCTTTAAAACATTTCCTCTGCCCCTCCTGAGTTTTAACCCTCGAGCTGTGCCCTAATCTTGGCTTAGGGGAGTTCCTGAAGACATGGACTCGAAGTGTTCAACCCAACTGGTGATGGCTGGGTGAAAGCCCCGTTTATTGAGCCGTGCTCCCACCTCTCTGTATTAATTCCTGCAACCATCCCTGCCTGATGGGCTGAGCAATGAACTGCAGCTCCATGGGCTCGGAAGAGCAGGAACACCAGGACATCAGTTTTTCCTGGGTTTAATCAAATACCAAACCCATACCCAGCTCCTCATGGGCTGGCCAGGTCACACCCTGCCCTTGGTGCCGTGCCAGGGCAGGAGCTGCTCTCAGCCCTGTCCGTGCCGGGGTTTTGTCTCCCAAAGGATGGCCAGCCCCCAGAACAAAGCCCTGGCCTTTGGCTGGCATGGATGAGCTTCTCCCTGTCACTCTAGGACATGAGAGAGAGCACACACAGGAGAGAGTTCAGAAGGGCAAAAAGGGCTGTATGTTTATTAACTTCCAAATTTATAGATTTCCTAACCAGGACAAGGACGGGGTGAACAAGGTCACCTCCTCTACAAACACACCGGCTACAAGAGATGCCCATCAGGGTGTTTTTGTCACAGTGCAGGTTTGTAAACATTCCTACAGTTAGGGAAACCTCGTTTATTGTTTACAGGAGAGACTGTGAGAACTCTGACTCCAAAGTTAAACATCAGAAAGCTGAAAGAACCAGGCAACATCTCCCACTCCAGAGAAGGCAGCGCCATCTCCTGAGCCTCCAGCCCTGCGTGGACAGGGAAGCAGTGACAGGTGACAGCTTCCCTGGGAACCAGGCACAGCCCAGGTTTGCAGGGTCCAAATCCTTCCTGTTTGTGCATGAACACCTCCCGCTGCAGTCCCTTTCCATGCTGGAACAGTCCAGAGAGAGTGGGGAGCTCAATTCCTTGGTGAGATGGTTCCAGTGACACTGACTGCTAAATCAGGGCATCAAAACCCCCCCAGAAGGGCCTAAACGGAAGCTGTGATTTATTATCTCCATTAACCAGTGTACAAAGGGAAGGTTTGATTGGAAATGTGGGATAACATCGGGATTGAACCCATCCTGACACACAACACGAGCCCTCCGCCATTCCCCAGACACCCTGGGGCTGCAGCCGAGCTCAGACTCCTGCTTTAAACCTCACCAGAGCCAAGGGAGAAAAGGCAGGAGCAGAAATAAAGCAAATATCAGAGCAGGGGAACCAAATTTGAGTCTTCTCCATGAAAGCTTCCAGGCCAGCTTTGCTGGGCTCTGCTCTTCCAGCCCTGGCAGGGAGATTTCACTCACTCACACCTGAGAGTTTTGGATGGGGCTTGGAGCATCCTGGTCCAGTGGAAAGTGTCCAGGCCCATGGGACTGGATGAGTTTGAATGCCCTTCCCAACCAAATCATGCCAAGGTTTATGATTTTCCATGTGCAGAACGGAGCACACGAGGCCCTGCAGCCAGAGCAGGCCCCTCAGCTGGAATATCCAGGGGAAGATCCTGTGGCAGCAGCTCAATTAAATTAAATCCGAATGCACTCAGTGCCCCGGAATGCTGAAGGAGCTGGGAGTAATGAATGAGAGATCAGATTTGCAGATCCTTAGCAGACACACCAAGACAATTACAGCACTGAGAGCTACCCAGGCACGCCTGTACATCAGCCTGCCTTTGCTCAAGTCCATAAATAGGTAATTTGACTCGGGAAAGCACTCTGGGATGGCTTGGGGCTGGAAAATGATACTGGAAAAGGAATCTCTGTGTCCGTGGGCTTATTCTGCTGCAGCTCGAGCGATTTCATCTCTTCCTCAGTGGATTTGCAGTGCAGTGCAATGAGGAGGAGGCTGTAAATGAGAGGTTGGTGACTTCTTGCACTGATTTCTTGAATAGAAAATGCTGTTTTTGTCCAAGCAAACAGTTCTGGGAGCTGCAGCCACGGCCCCCGACATTCTGAGGGCCAGAGCCTCAGCTCTGAAATCACCTCAAAAGGTCACATGGAGGGAGAGACAACCTGCTAGACAATGTAATAAATAACATTTGGAATGTCAAGCCTGAAGTAAACTTCCACTTTTCGTGAGGGGATGCTGAATGAGGAAGAGGAAGGGATGAGCTGATGTGGAATGGAACAGCAAATCATGTGCCAGTGGCGGGGAAAGGATCTGCTTAAAAGATTTCTAAAATGCATCAAAATAGTCATCACAAGAAGGAATCCATAAAAAATCTAAACATCCTTGCAAGGTGCTTATCAAAACCTCAGGGATATGTAGTGCAAGTGTGTTAAAAAGGGATCTTTACTATGAATTGATTCCACGGCTGGATGAACAGATAAGACATTAACCCAGAAACGGCTTTAATTACCGACCCCGTGCGCGACACCCACCTCAAACAAACGCCTTGTAATTTATTCAAAGCACCTAATGATCCCCAGCTCAGCTTTCAGAACCTATTAATAGCTGACCTCTCGGAGCATGTGATCCCAAAACCCAGATAAGGAATTCCTCGGGGGGCTCTGATGCAACTCTGCCTCAGAGTTGTCTGTTAATATTCGGCTCATTTTCCCCTCCTCACGTCGAAAATGTAAAAAGCAGAGGCTCGGTCCGGAGCTCACCAAGGAAATCAAGGGGCAATTTTTTATCCTCTTCAGTACCGAGAGGGCTGGAGCAGAGGCTGATGGAAACATTGCCGTGCTCAGAGATGACAAAGGCACGGCAGCGCTCAGATGTCTCTTTTCAAAGAGAGGGAGAGCCCTGTGATGGGGAGCTTCTCGTGCCTCGATTTCTGCAGCAGGGCAGGAGGAGGGGAGGTCTCAAGGGAGGCTGTCCCTGGTGGCCTCATCAAGAGAGGCGCCACAGCCCCGTTTGAGGGCTCTGACTGCACAGAAGCGCAGGGAGACTCCGGCTCTCCGTGCCGGACCTGCACCAGAAGGTGTGAAGGAGCACGGGGTTATTTCCTCCGGCAGCCCCTCGGGCTCTGAGCCCAGCCCCTGCTCCACTCCAGCCTGGCTTCCTCCCAGCTCCTTTTCTCTCTCTGGCCTTGTAGCTGCCCCGGGAGAGGAGCTGGGTGAGGAACCAGGACAGGGCTGTCACCACTGCCCTCCTGTCCCCGGGGACACGCAGACGTGCTGACCCTGTCACAGCAGCAGCTCTGACAGCAAAACCTCTCAGCACAGCCCAGCAGGGCCCAGGGGAGGCTTTAACCCCCCCTGTTGGGATGTTCCACAGCCTGCTGAGCTCTGCTGGAGCAGAGGATCCGGAGCTCCCTTCCAAGGCCCCAAACAAGGTCCCCAACAGCTCTGTCCTGTCACCACCAGTGTCCCACCATCCCTTTCCCAGTCCTCATCCTGCCTTCTTTCGTAATTAGGGTTTCCCTTCCAGCATTGGAGCTAATTTGTTGTACATCATTAATTTCCCCCAGTAAACTTTTTCAACACCTCCTTTCCCTGGATGTTGAAAGTCCAGCAATTAACTCCTCTCATCTCCCTTCTCCTGCTGCCACCTCTCCGTGCTCCCACTTTTGTTATTTCGCTTTTTTAACTGGCATTTGTTAGCTCCTGACAGCCAGTGGCACCGTGTGAGTGATTGTCTCCCATTAATTAATAGCTTTACATTAGGAAAAAAAAGAGAGGATGAGCATCTGGAGAGAAAAGCAGAGTACAAGAACTAAAAATACAGCCTTGACTGTCTCTCTGTCAATGGATGGGGTGATGAAATATTGCTCGTAGTAGACAGCTAATTAAAAATGTGAGTTTGGAATGAAATAAATTATTGGCTGCTCTTATTTTCATAGAGATCAAACCCAAGCTGTGCTCAGAGCTCCATAAGGTCAGCAGGGATGAATTTCATGGCAGGAGGAATGGAAGGAATTATGGAATATCCTGGACTGGAAAGGACCCACAGGATTATCCAAGTCCAGCTTCTGTCCCTGCACAGGACATCCCAAGAATCCCACCAGGAGCCTTTGGAGAGAAAGCTGGGGGAAGGAAAATGATAAAAAACTCCAATTGCTAAAAAAATCATGGAATGGTTTGGGTTGGAGGGACGTTAAACCCCCCCCAGTGCCCCCCCTGCCATGGCAGGGACACCTCCCACTGTCCCAGGGGGCTCCAGCCCGGCCTTGGGCACTGCCAGGGATCCAGGGGCAGCCACAGCTGCTCTGGGAATTCCAGCCCAGCCTCTCCTCACCCTCCCAGCCAGGAATTCCTGCCCCAAATCCCATCCAAACCCACTCCCTGGGCTGACACAGAGAGCTGAGCCCTGCAGGTGATGCTCAGGGAACACCAGGTGCTCCCTCTGGCCTCCACATCCCTGTGACAGCAGGACAGAGCCCTGGTCCCAGGAATCTGCCACAGGAAAACCACTATCCAACCCCACCTTTGTCACCTCAGCTTCCTTCCAGAACAATCAGCCAGTCTCGGAGGGAACAGTGAGCATGGAAAAGTGATCCAAACTCTCACCAGGTCCCATTTTGTGTGTTAGAGGCTGAGCAAAGCTGGGAAATCAGGAGATTAGGGAAAGGGCTGAATCCATGTGCACACAGGGACGTGCTCTGACTTCATGGATACTCCCAGCTCCACTGGAAGAACCATTTGGACAGGCAGGAATCCATGGATTGAGTCCCTCATATCCCATTTTGGTACCACAGACTCTGCCTGAGTGCCTGACTGCCCATGCCAGGTAGAAAACAAGCCCGGAGTTACATTAGAGAAGAATTAATTAACACAAAGATAAAAATGAGCTGCTGGATTCAACCATAGTTTACAAGGACATAAAATGATAAATTAACTGAGTTTGAAACGGAAATTGCACATGGTAATTACATGATTTATATTACACAAATAATGAATTAATATTAATTAATTCCAGAGATCTGGGTTCTGTTCTCCTGGCAGCACAGTTCCTGTGCCAAAAAGACCTTCATCGTTCCATCTTTGTTTGTTCAAACAACTTTCCTTTAATCCTCCTCTTATCAGGACCATTCAGATTTGCAAACTCTTCAGGAGAATTCCATTTCCTTGTATCCTAATTCCAAATATTTAGAAAGCACCTTGAGACAATCGCAGCAGAACAGACACTTTGAATTCAGAACTGGGAGGGTTTGAGGTGGTTCTGCTTCATTATTTCTTCATAGAAAAAGGCACTAAAGAGGGAAGCACAACTCCCAAATCCACGAGTTCAGTGCATCCCAGTGATCCCACTGGCTCTGTTTTCCCAGGGATTGATCACTTAAGAGCTGGGCCTGTGGCTCCCTTCCAGCTCGGGATATTCTGTGATTCCATGACCCTTGTCAGTGGAGAGCCAGTTGGGATAAGGGACGTGCCACCTCCCTCGATAGTAAATCCAGATTCCAACAGTCCCTGACATTCCCTTGGGGTTCTGGTGGCTCCCAAAGCCATGGAGCAGCTCGCCCAGCCAGGCAGAGCCAAAGCAGCCTGAGCGGTGGCACGACAGAAGAGGAGGAAAAAATGCTTCCTGCTTCCACAAGAAGAGGAACTCCTCAACAGGGATATTTTGGTGCCAGTCAGGGCCCCTGAAAGATCCAGGCCCTGTAAAATCCCCATCCCTGGAGGTGCCCAAGGAACAACTGGACATGGCACTCAGTGCTCGGAATTGACAATGTGGGGATGGGTCACAGGCTGGACTCGATGATCTGGGAGGGCTTTCCCAACCTCAGGGATTCAGTAATCCCAAGGAAAGTGTGAAAGCCACGACATTTTCCAAATTCCTGCTCTTCCTTCACTCAAAAATGAATTATTGGGGGCCAACCCCTGCTTTGGGCATTGAGGAAGCACCACATCCTGAGCTGGGTGGGTATAACCCTGAATGAGGAGGGCAGTGCCAGGCAGGAAGTGAGGAGAGCGAGCAGGACAGCAGAGAAATCTGTTCCCTGCACTGCCCAGTGCCCTGGGAGCGGGTGACAGTGATTTATGGGGCACCATGAACGTGTCACAGTGCCACGGCTGCCAGCGCTGCCCGGCACAGAACGCTCTGCTGGGGGAGTGCAGGGGGAGCTGACACTCTTCGTTCCTCTTGGAATCAGCACAAGTCAGAAATGAGACTTTCCGTGATGCTGCTGCTGTAATTTGGGGAGGCAATTTTGTCGGGAGTGTGTTTGGAGCAGGGTTTATGTAAGGAGTGGGCAGGGAGGGGAGGGAGGGATGAGGTGCAGGGAGCTGTGTGCAGTTCTGGCAGGAAAGAACCAGCCAGCCCCGTGTGTTCTGGTAGTCAGAGAGGTAATAACCTCATTACAGAGCTTCCCAGTGGCTTCTTCCCAGAAAAGCCCAAATGCTGCCCTAATCCTGGCCCCTGGATGTGGAAAGGGCAGTGACCAGGCTCTGCTGAAGCAGCAGGACAGAGGGAGTAGAAAAGGGAACACTTGGATTGCTTCTCTCAAAATCACTGTGCAAGAACTGGACTTTTAAAGTCCAGTCTTAAAAGGAATAGTGGAAAAAATCAGCACGGGATTTCAGAGTGGAATCAGAGCTTGGAGCCCAGCCCAGCCCAGCCCTCCCCATGTGGCACAGCTTCACCATCATTCCAAGGCCAGGTGGGACAGGGCTGGAGCGCCCTGGGACAGTGGGAGGTGTCCCTGGGCATGGCAGGGGTGGCACTGGGTGATCTGTAATGTCCCTCCCAACTCAAACCTGATTCTCCCAAAGAACCACTCCAAACAGACCAGCCAGAAACTTTGCATGGTGGTTTTCCAAGGGAGCACACGAGGCCCTCACCTGAGGTCAGGGATCCCATCCCAGCAGATTCCTCACCACGTCTGGGAGTCCTGATGCCAATCCCCAGTTTTTTGAGGAGTTCACAGGAAGAGTTTTGTTATAAATCACAGAATTCCAGAAAGGTTTGGGTTGGGAGGGACCTTAAATCCCCCCCAGTGCCACCCCTGCCATGCCCAGGGACACCTCCCACTGTCCCAGGGGGCTTCAGCCCGGCCTTGGGCACTGCCAGGGATCCAGGGGCAGCCACAGCTGCTTTGGGCATCCTAAACTACAGCAGAATCTCCTCATTACAAGTCTAATTCCCCTTTTTCTGAGGATTACAGTATTTTAGTAAGACTACAAAAGAATATTTGCATGTACTCCACTCCTCAAATTTGTGGAACTTTAATCTGGGAAGATTAGGCCTGTTCCACTTCGGATGCTTAATAAAACAGAGGGAAAAAAAAAAAAAAAGCCTTCAGTAACCAGTGTAGAGTTAATTTTCTCATTAAAAAGCTCTAATTTCCACTGCTTTTTGCCCCCTTCTGTAGGATTTACAGCGATACAGCCATGCACTCATGTACATCCAAGGGATAGCTTTGGAGATAAAAAAAAATCCTGTAACCCGTGGGAGATTTATTTTGCTAAGGAAGAATGTAAATTTGGCAGAGAAAAGCAGAATCAGGAGGATGTTGACAGCTGCCTGAAAAGAATTATTGGAGGAAATCTAATTTTACCACTGGAAGCAGATCCCAGCAATGAGATGAATAACTGGGAAAACAATTTTCCATTAAAAACACTTCCATGGGGTAGTTTTCAGGCAGCTGAAGGATGGCTCCATACACGTGTGGATAAATTCATAAATCAAGGACCTGCAGACAAATAACAAGGAGGAAATTCAATCCAACCCTGTATTATGTCCACATCAGCACTTATTGATAAATAGACCCCAATTCTGGAAATATTTTGCTTCTGGTGAGGACTTTTGAGGGAAATATTTTCTGCTTGCATCTAAATGAGGATTGATGTGCATTTTATGAAGAAAAATGCTATTTTCTAGTGAATACTTGGCTTTTAAAGAGTTGTTTGTCCTCAAAAACCAAACACAGGTTGACTTTTCAGATGTTCAAATGTGTCTGGACCTAAGAGTGGTTTCTGCAGTCACGAACGTACATCTGGTAATTTCTCACTGTTGAAACTAATTAGGGTGCCATGTGAAGTCTGTGTAACAAGAAATGACATCAGCTGAGACTTTGCAAAAGTGGATTGTTATAAATGCACTTTGTGGCTTTACAGAGCAGGTTCCAGCCCTGAGCAGCAGGAAAGTCCAGGCAGACGCCCCTTTATCCAAAGGAATTTTTGTCAGTGGCACCATTTCTCTAAAACTCATCTTCTTGACCTCACTGCATTCATGAGGTTTTGGGATTAAATGACAGAAGGGAGTAACAAAAAAAAAAAAAGCGGAAAGAATTTATATTTTCTGAGTTCTTCATTAACATGTTAATTTTCTTCATTAACACTTCAGCTCTGGGTTTCCTACTCCTTCCAGGATAAGGGCCTGGATGAGAGGGAATGGCTTCCCAGTGCCACAGGGCAGGGCTGGATGGGATTTTGGGCAGGAATTCCTGGCTGTGAGGGTGGGGAGGGGCTGGGATGGGATTCCCAGAGCAGCTGTGGCTGCTCCATCCCTGGCAGTGCCCAAGGCCGGGCTGGATGGGGTTTGGAGCACCCTGAGACAGTGGGAGGGGTCCCTGCCCAGGGCAGGGGTGGGATTTGGTGCCTTTTTATTTCCTTTCCAACCCAACCCATTCCATGGTTATATTTAATCCTCTTCTGAGCTTTAACCTCCTGTAACCAACTCCCACAAACAGCACCTTTCTCCTCCCCCTGGCCTTACCACTGCTCAGGGAATGGGAAATACAAAGGTGTCAGTATTTGATGTCAGGATGAGATTGAACAGATCTGTTTCACGTCTTGCTATTTCACCTTCCTGAGTAAAGAGACAAAACTTAGATTTCCATTTTTTTCCCTCCCTTGCTTCCCAGCCTGAATAGCTTTGTCTGATAGAAACGAGAAGGAAGCTGGGGAAGTAAATCCATCACGGAGAAGAATAGTGAGAAGTAAGTTCTAATACAGGTGTCATACATGATTTAGGGGATTCTGGCCCCAGAACTAAACAGCAAAGCTCCTCATGCAGATTCATCGATAACGCCCTAATTTATGTGACAGCATTTAAGGGGGGAAAAAAAAATTACGAGGGAGGAATACACAAAAATAAATTTCCTTCAACACAGCCTAAATTTAATAAAGCAATCTAGCAACTGCCAGCGAGCACCGCAACTCCGGAGTGATTAAATAAGGAGGAGCATAAATTATGCAACACAGTTAATCAACGTTGCTCTGCACAGCAGCACAGGGGAGCACCCCCTGCACCCCTTCCATGCCCAGAGCCCTCAGCCCCTCGGCTCAGCATTCCCACCTCCCATTCCACGAGGGTTTTCCCACTGTTCACTCGTGGGATGGGGTTTTGGGGTCGTGCTGGAGGTCAGGCTGTCTCTGCTACACACAGAAAGGATTTCCTTCCCCACCTCCTGCTCAGCTGGGAGGATTAGGGCTAATCTGAACAGGGTCCCAGTGGAAATCAGGGATTTATTTGCCATACTGGCTCCTTCCACTTAAAAGCAGTAGCTTGAATTCCCATTTATCCCTCTGTTTAGCATCACTGGCTGGATCTATTCATAGCTTTCTTTCCCAGTTCCTAATGTTAACAGAAGTTTCTCCTCATCCACACTTGCACAGTTTTCCTTTGCCATTTCCAAGGCATGAATTTATGCTGGCAAATTCCAGTGCATTTAAAGGGTGTTAAAATGGCATTTCCATGAGAGAAGCAGCTCAGTTCTCCATCACCCACCTGAGCTGAGGGACCAAAGTTGGTTTCTTGTGTGCAAAGCTTTGATTGGATCCCTCACCCAGGCCCTGATGTTCACAGGTATTCCCTTGGGAAGTGTTGGGATTTATGTAACTACAACCCTCCAAAAACCTGGAAGCTTGGAAGTTTCTCTCCCTCTGCACCTCACTTTTGTCATCTTTAAAACTCCTGTAAGCGAGCCCTCAATCCATTGAGATAATGAGGGATGTGCAGGGTGGAAATCATGAGGTGTCAGGATAATTTTAATTTAGCTGAGACTGACAACTGTCAGGCTCCTTTGAAAGTCAGAGTTTAAAAATAAACTCTGTATTATGAACAATTCCGGATGGGGAGAAATTGGAGCACTATAAACAAAGGCCTTCTGTTCTATTAATTGATCCTGTGCCACTGCCATCAACAGACAGGATGGAAATATCTTCGATTCAACGCAGCATCACTTTTCAAGCCCTTAATTCATGGATTCTTGGGTTGGTTTTTTTCCCTCTTTTTTCAAGGCAGTCCTAAAAATCCCAGCTGAATTGAGGGATTAATCTCCAAAGCAGAGCAGGAATTCAGCCCTGTGATCTGCTCAGCTCTGGGTCCTGGTTCAGGAAATGCCCCCACTCCCCAACAGGGCCAAGATGTTCCACCTGAACAGGCAAGAACCCTTTCCTTAATTCAGCAGGACCAGAGAGAGGATTTCCTTCAGTGGCCATTATCAAACACAATATTTCTGAGTCATGAAGAAGTGGTCCAGGTTTCCCTGTATGAGAGTCCCTGAAGTGACAACTGGCAGTGAATCCATCCCCGAGCCAGGACAGGCCAGGGAACCACAGCCCAGCTCAAGGTGCACATCCAGCTGGACCAAAACCTTCCAAAAACCCATGAGAAAAAATGCCCACCTAATCTACAAACCATTTCAGGCCAGGGAGCAGATTTTGGAAATTTTATTTCACATTTAAGGCCAAGGAAGTGACAGAACCCAGGGAAATACCCCCCAGCTCCTGACACCATGGGTCTTTGTTCCAGGCAGAAGGCCATGCCAGACAAAAATCCTGACAAAACATCCTGTAAAACTGCCCTTCCTGAATTCCTGGTGGGAATTCATGTTCCCTTTGCTCTGCCCCACCCAATTATGCCTCAAATAAAGACACTTTGCCAGCCTCCACACCTCCTGCTCAGCTCCCCACAATTTCCTCCCCTTTTCCTTATTGATGAAGATGGAAAGGCCACGAGTTGATTTCCTTGGAGTTTCACCCAATTCATTGCCACCAAATTCCCAGTTAGAGGCATCTGGGGCTACTGGAATGAAGAGCCAGGCAGTACCCATCCCTTCACAAAGTTTAACCAAAAGGATGTGGAAAATAATAAGAAAGTGGAATATATTCCCTGGTTCTCTGAAGGGGGATCTGGGTGTGAGAGAGCTGTGCAGGGAATTTTTACCTTCTCTCCAGTTTGACACAGTGAGAAACAAGTCAAGACTTTCCTAACATCAAGGTGGCTTTGGAGATATCACTTTGAAGTTTCTCATGTATTTTGCTTTTTGAAGTTAATTGAATTCACTCCGATACCAAGCAGGCTGGAATGAGACCCTTGCAGCCTTCTATCAAGGTAGGGACCTTGAGCAGTACCTAAAATGCAGGTTTTTCCCATTTTCCTTGTTTCTCAGGCCCAAATTCTGCACAGTGACCCCCATGGAATGCCATTGCCTGCAGGCAGTGCTGGCCTCAGGTTTGCCCTGGCCACCTAAAATCTCTCACATTGTTCTCACCAATATATAACAGATACAGATGTATAACACAGATCTCCCAGAAATGGTATTTTGCCCATCCCAATCCTCATGTTCTGTCTAAGAACGACTGTCAGAGCAGTTCATTCTTTAATTCTGCTGTGTATTAAAGAATGAACCTACATCTGCCTCGGGGTGGGTTTGAGGAAGTCAACAGGCCTGAAGTACACAACAAATCTGGTCCGTAATGAAATTTCTCTGCATTTCTGCTGCAGAAATAACTGCAACATGTGAGGGTTCTGTTGGCCAAAATTTAGAAAATGTGCCTTGAACGTAGCCCAAGACTTCTGGGATGAAACTTTCAGCTCAATCCATTCAAATGGCTCAGTTTAACACCTTATTTAAGAAGCTTTTGAAGGGACAGACAGGAATGAGGCTGCTTAAAAACCATAAATGTTTCAGGGCAAACAAAATCTTGGGCTTTGTCCCTCCTGCCTCATTCTGCACCAGGAATTCAGGGTTGAAACCTTCTCCTTGCTGCCAGCCAGGTGTTTTCAGTGTGGACCAGAGACTGCTTAAATAATGGATTGTTTTCAAACGGGCCCAGGCAGCCCCTCAGCTCAACCCCCACACCCTGCTGTGCTCCTCTAATTAAATTGATTACTAATTTATCTTGAATTAAAACTCAATCAGCAACGACCAAACAGCACCACCATTAGCTCAGTAAGGCTGTTTTTTCAACAGCTTTACTCCAGGTTTAATTCTGTTGATCTTTCCCTCTCCCAACAGAGGAGAAATGGGAGTGTGTAAAACCAGGACTCCTCTGGACTGGGGGTAATTAAAGCCACGCTAAAGAGGGGTGAAAAATAAACTTGTTCTACCACTGGGATATAAGAAATGGTCTCACCTTGCTCCAGGTTTTGGGAAGAGGGCCCCTGCAGGTCTGGCTGAGCCTGGAGTTTATGAATCTCCAGCCTTCCTGTTGTGGTTTATTAATTATTCAAGATGCACAAACAAACAAAAACCAGTTTATGCACGGGGTGGCTTTTAAACGTCCCCAAATTCCTTCGAACCCAATCAGGCCCAGGCTGGGATTTATCTGAGTGACCTTGAGCCATAACTCCTCAGCTCTGCTGGGCACCAGCACTGATTTACTGCGGGTGACCTTCCAGGATGTGCCGTCCGGGAAGTTTTATAGGGACGTGATTAATGACAAACCCAAAGTGTGAGGGACCCCACGTGTCCCTCCCGGGGCTGAGTGACCCTGTGGCTCTGCCCCAGCTCCTCCTCGAGCCAGGGACACGAGGCATGAGCTGGAACAGGGAACATTTCACTGAACACCACAAAAAGCTCTTCCCAGTGAGGGTGCTCAAGCACTGGGGCTGCCCAGAGAGGCTGCTGGGTCTCTGTCCTTGAAAATACTCAACCCCAGCCTCAGGTGACCCTGCCTGGAGCTGGGGAGCTGCAGCAGAGCATCTCCAGAGGTCCCTTTGGGCTGGTTTTGCAGGGCACTTCAGGGACAAGCACACTAAGAGGAAGTTTCCAGGAAGAGGCTGGTACTGCTCCCACATGGAAGGGGAAGGAATGGCACAGTCAGGGTTTTAATGGATCAGAGAATCAGGACAGAATCTCAGAATGGTTTGGGTTGGAAGGAACCTTAAATGACACCCCTGCCATGCCCAGGGACACCTCCCACTGTCCCAGGGTGCTCCAGCCTGGCCTTGGGCACTGCCAGCGATGGGGCAGCCACAGATTCTTTAGGCAATGAGAGAAAATAATGAAAATTATTCCATTTTACCCCTTTTCCCCAGCAAATCCTACTTTTCTGCACAAAATGACAACTCCAGAGCCCACCCCTGGGCATAATTTGCTGCTCCCATAGATTCCTTCCTTTAAGGCCTCCCCGTGTTTGTGCTTGAACTTGGGAAGAGCTGAAGTCGCTCCTTTGCCTTTCCCCTTCACCACTCAGACTCAGATCCATGGGATGATCCCAGCTCTGTTTTGTTCTCTCTCTTGCTCAGCACCACAGGATTTCGTGCAGCTCTCACAGGCAGTTCCTGAACACTTGGCAAACAATTTTCCCAATCACGATCCACTGCAAAATCCCATTCCAGGCCCACTCTCCCGTCCATCAGATTTCCATTAGCAAAGGGAAAAGCTTTTGCTTGGAGCACTGCTCTCCCTCTCTGCCATCCCCAGACCTCCCACTCAGCTCTGGAAATAACAGCTCACATTGCTCTGGAAGGATCCAGCAGCAGGAATATTTTCCTTTCTAAAGAAGGGATCAGGGTTTCTGGAGCCAGGGGTGTGCATTAATCAAGCTCATTAAACCCCACATTTGGCTCCTGTCCCCATCACTGCCTCCTTTAGGCACCTCAGGAGCAGCAGTTTTTCCAACTGCTCCAAACTCCGCAGCTCCCACAGAAATTTTTGGGGTTTGGTGCTTTTGATTAAAACCAACCTGTCCACAGCCACAGCTGTGGGGAACTCTGGTCCAGCATTAAATTAGATCCAGGAACTCTCCTTTTGGTGCATCCTGCTGCCCTTGGCTGCTGGGACAAGGGCTGCCATGGATCCACTGTGCAAAGGCCACAGGGACTGTCTCAAGAGAATCACAGAATCATGGAATTTGGTCTGGAAGGGACCTTGAAACCATCCAGTTCCATGGGCAGGGACACCTTCCACTGGAGTAACCCAGGTCTGCAGAGGTGCTGGCCAGGGAGACAAGTGACAGCAGAGGGAAGATCCATTCACAGAATCCCAGAATCCCTGGCTGGAAAAGCCCTTCCAGACCATGGAGTCCAACCTGTGACCGATCCCCACCTTGTCACCCAGCGCAGAGCAGCGGGTGCCACGGCCAGGCCTTCCTGGGACACCTCCAGGGATGGGGACACAAACAGGTCCCTGGTGGGGAGGGAGCGCCTTTACCTGAGGGGTCCTGAGGTGAGGCCTCTCATCTCCCTGTGATGATCAGGAGCTCACTCTGCTCCTGCCAGCCCAGTCCAGCAGCCAGGGACAGGGCACAGGGCACAGGGACAGGGCACAGGGCACAGGGACAGGGCATAGGGACAGGGACAGGGCACAGGGACAGGGCACAGGGCACAGGGACAGGGCACAGGGCACAGGGACAGGGCACAGGGCACAGAGCACAGGGACAGGGCACAGGGACAGGGACAGGCTCCAGAACACAGGGACAGACACAGGGACAGGGCACAGGGACAGGCACAGGGACAGGGACAGACATAGACACAGGGACAGGGCACAGGGACAGGCACAGGGACAGGCACAGGGATGGACTCCAGCAGCCAGGGATAGGCTCCAGAATAGAGGGACAGGCTCCAGGACACAGGAAAAGGCTCCAGGACACAGGAAAAGGCTCCAGGACACAGGGACAGCACCCAGAACACAGGGACAAGATGAAGGGACAGGCTCCAGGGCACAGGGACAGGATGAAGGGACAGCCCCAGAACACAGGGACAGGATGAAGGGACAGGCTCCAGGACACAGGGACAGCCTCCAGTTTGCTGAAGCCATGCCCACATGGAATTAAAATGCCAAGCCAGGCTTTATGCCCCTGTTCCTTGCAGGATCCCTCCTCCCCTGGCTGACCCCACTCCTTATCTCTGCTCTGCTCAGAGCAGGGCCTGTGCATCGCTCCACACAGCAGGGCCCCAGTCCCAGGACACCTCAGCATTCCTGCCATGTAAATAATGATTTGTGAGCACAAAGATTAGATAAACACCTTTCTCAAAACCCTGGCAGTGCCTCTGCTGCTCTGAGAGAGCCGAGGTTCCTTGGAGCTGCTCCAGAGGTGAATTTGATCCTTTGTACAGATTCCCTTCAGAGGCTCCTGATCCTTTCCCGTTGACTCACGTTCCTAGCACTTGTTTCTGAATCATAGCCCAGCACAAGTTGGCTCAGGTAATTTTCCTCCTATTTAATTGGAATTTTCCCCTCAGATACATCCACAGGAAACCTTTTATTTCACTGAGGGCTTTTTCATTTTTCACCCTTGTAAATAAAGATAACATCCATCATATCCAAAGTGAGTAAGAGATCCAACCTCCTGAGACCTCAACACACTCGTTGAGATGATCCTGGGTTAAGGATCTGAGCTAATTTTCCTTGAAAAAAAGTGTCTGCAGTGGTGTTTATCCTCAACAGACTTGTAAGAAGTCCACAGAGAGGTCTGAGGGGGTGAAGGAGCCCTCTGCATTCCCTATGATCAGCCCCAGCTCCCATTCCCTGTGCAAATGATCTTCCTGCTGAAGTGAAAAGAGAACTGAAAGCAAAGGCGAGTGGGAAAATAAAAAGGGTTCACAAGGAAAGCCAGAGGCCCAATTTATCAGCAGCTTTTCATGAGCTTAATCAAGCTTTAGGTTTTTGTGTTTATCTTTGATGTTTCTCCAGCAGCTTCAAACCGCCAGAGGTGCAAGTGCCGAGCAAATCCCGAGCAGGGTCTGGGTTTGGGAGCTGCTCCCGGATATCCCCTGTGAGAACAGGCTCCTGGGGGGCTGCATCCTCAGCATCTCCAGTGCAGGGCCAGGGGAGCTGGTTCCCCCTGCCAGCTCACAGGGAGAGGGCTTTGGGTCCTTGGATTGCTGGAACCTCCATGGTGCTCCGCAGAGCTGTAGGTTAGGAGAGCCTGGCTGGCTTCCATGGGATCCCAGAATGGTTTGGGTTGGAAGGGATTGGGGAGACCCTGGGCACCCCTGGCAGTGCTGTCCAAGTGCTCCTGGAGCTCTGGCAGCCTCGGGGCCGTGCCCATTCCCTGGGGAGCCTGGGCAGTGCCAGCACCCTCTGGGCAAGAGCCTTTCCCTGAGATCCACCCGAAATCCCCCTGGCCCAGCTCCAGGCCACGGAGGAACTGCAGAGATGTTGGGTCCCCTGCATGGTCAGAAAGATTTCTGCTGGGCTTGTGACACCATTAAACCCCTGACAAGGTGGTGATGGATCAAAGGCTGGACTTGATGGTCTTGGAGATCTTTTCCAACCTTAACTTTGTGATTCTGAGCACCCTGAGAAAGATTCTCTCACCTCTGTATGACGTGAAACTGAATTCCCATCCTGGAGCAGCTCTGCCAGGCAGGTCCTTCAGGGAGGGGTTTGTCACCAAGGTGGGACACGACCCATGGGGAGCAGAGAGGAATTAAAACCCATCCAAGGCTTCCAGCCTTGGCCCAGGGATCCATCAGGCAGAGCAGGACCTCCCTCCCTGCTGGATATGGAATTAGGGAATCATTAATGTTGGAAAAGACCTCCAAGATCACCAAGTCCAGCCCTTGAGTGAACCCCACCATGCCCACAAAAACCAAAAGTGCCCTTTCTGCTCCTGCTTTGAACATCTGCAGTGGCCCCACGACTTCCTTGGAGATCCTGTGCCAATGTTTAACCACTGCAGAGAAGAGGTTGTTCCTAACATCCAACGTACAGGTGGGAAAAGGCTGAGGAAAGGGAAAACAATCTCAGCTTTGTTTAGGGTGAAGAAGAGGAAGTTACAGGAGTCCAACCTTTTTTATTCCCTGCAAAAATCTGGGAATATGGAGCCAGACTCACCCCAGGAACACAAAATAGGACACAGAAGCAACAGGCAAGGAGAGAAATTCTGATTGCACTCATTGTAAAAATAGATAAAACTGATCCAAGTGAGTTGTTAAAGATGAAAAAATGGCCCAGAAAGTTTGGGGCATCTTCATCCTTCAGACTTGGAGTGGACAAGGCCCTGTGGAACCCTGAGCTCTGAAATTACCTCCAGAGGTTGCTTCCAAAAGAAATCTCCCTTCAGTCCTGTGACTCTGAGGCCTTTCCTCCTGTTAAATCCTAATGTTGCCATGAAAAAAAGCCCAGAAAACGTCACATCCTGTGGCAACACGAGCGAGTTAACGCAGCACCAGCATTCACAGGATTTCCTACAACACTGGAATTTATACTCAGCCTGTGAGTGCCCTGGGAAAAAGAAGCTGTCAATCCACGCCAGGAACATCCCCCCAGCCTGCAGGAATCCAGGGCCTCTGATCCAGCTCCATCCAACAGGAAATCTCTTTATTTTGCTGCAGATTCACGTGTGATTTTTATAACTCCTTGATATTAAACCCAGCTAATGATAACCCTTCGTGCTCTTCTTCCATCAAAATATTTCAGGGATTGTTTACAGACAGGGAGAGCTTTGCTTTGGCTGCTGCCTGCTTGAACTGTTGGGTGAGCAGGCAAAAACCAAACACAAATTATTTCCATGCCTGTGCAGCTTCCCTTGGAAAAGCTGAAGGAATAAAAGGAATCAACTGCATGGAATTCATGCTTTACTTGGGTTTTTTTGAACAATTGCTCAGCTCCTTAAAGAGAAATGCCAGGAACTATAATTTGGAGTCCTGCCTTGCTTGCTACGGATCATCTCCACCCCAAAATGTGTCAATTGGCACCATGCTCCCAATTCCCTCGGGCAAGCAGGAATAATCTGACTTTTAATAGGAATTTGGACCTGGCAAAGGAGATTTGGGATTTGATTTTACCTCAGTGGTTTAGGCACATCTTGGAGAGCACAGAACTAAAGGAGTCAGATCTGAGGGAGAAATAGCAGGAATCTAACGGGGGTGGGATTGGGATTTGTCCCTTCTGACTCCCCATTCCTAATTCAGGACCTTAATTTCCTAAGGCACCCCCAGAAAGCAAGTCTGATCCTTTCACTGATAAATTCCCAGGATTCAATTGAAAATATTCCTAATTTTAAGCCTTTCATTAAATAAGAATCCAGAGTTTCATTAAACATGTAAAATCCAGCTCATCCTGGCATTAAAAATAACTAAAAAAGCAAATAAATACACAGAACATTGAGATTTTTTCCTTTTGATTCTCTATTTTTCAGTCAGTCCAATAATAGCTGGTAATTCTGACAAGTTTGGGATTGGCACTGCTGGGAGAGGACGTTTTTCTGTGCTCTCCAAAATCCTTCAGCAGCAATTGTGAGTTAACCCAGGGACTCCTCCAGCACCAGGCTGCTGCCAAGCAGCTGATTCCCAGGCAGCTGCCTGATCTCCCTCAAAATTATTCACAGCTTGGGGATGGAAAGGATAATAAACATATGGAATAAGATGGTGAGAGGCTGGAGAAGAGAGGGGATAAATAAAGGTTCAAAATCTGCCAGCTGGGGAGATATGAGCCAGTAGGTGCAAAGTGGGAGAAAAAGAAAGTCTTGTCAAAGAGACAAGAGTGACTCGGTCAATTTTGGGAATGAAAATCCCTCTGTAATGAAGGAAATGAATGGAACAGCCACCAATCTCAGGCAGCAGTGACATTTTCAAGGAATACTCGTTTAAGTAGAGAGCTGAAAATTTCATTTTTAGGCACCTGCCAGCTGCCAATCCCAAAGACAAATCTCAATAAAAGAATGTGTCGTGTGCCAGGGTTACTTTGGAAAATCAGTTTTCACAGAACTGTGGAGTGGTTTGGGCTGGAATCCCACCCGGTGCCACCCCTGCCATGGGCAGGGACACCTCCCACTGTCCCAGGGGGCTCCAAGTCCCCTCCAGCCTGGCCTTGAATGCTTCCAGGGGGGATCCAGCGACAGCCACAGCTCCTCTGCTGTTTTGTTCTGGAAAATCCCATCTGGAAGCTGAGCTAGGTTAAAAATTAACAAAAATCCTCTCCAGGATAACATAGCCCAGTTAGGAATCAGAACCATGGAATGATCTGGGGTGGAAATGACCTTAAAGCTCCTGCAGCTCCAGCCCCTGCCATGGCAGGGATGCCCCTCACAGGATCACGGGCACCACCCCATTTCCACCTCCTCTGCCACCTGCACAATTCCTTTATGGCTTTAACAGCCAGAATTCCCAGGAAAAAGACCAAAGCCCAGGCAGTGAGGGGGTTCTGTGGCCTGGTCATTAAGATCTTCATCTTCTCATGTGGATTTTTGGTTCTCATTCCCCACCAAGCCCTGCCTGGGCTTCCAAGTGCTGGGAGCCTGGAGCTTCTCCCCTGACTGCAGAACTCTCAGGCTGCTGTTTATTTATTACCTCCAGGACAGGCCCAAAAGCCCACAATTAAATCCAGTAATTCATTAGTGCCCTGGGCCAGCCAGCACTGCAGTGACACATCCATTAGCAGCCCCAAAGCAAAGCGAGGGAAGTTCCAGCACCGACTCCAAAGCTCCTTTAAAACACAAATTTGGGGCGGTCGGGGCCGTTCTGAGCAGGGGCTCTGAAGGCACTTTTAAAATGGGGATCTGGCTGTGTCATGCTGAGGTTTCAGTGCAGACAGCTGAGCAGAAAGCACGCTGGAAACGCTCTGGGGCAGGACTGGGGAGCAGGAACGCAGCAAACGCGTCTCTGCTCGCATGAGTCGAGTGGAACAGGCAGGGCTCAGGGTGATTTTCCTTGTTTTTATAAGGAAAGTGGGGTTGGAGAGCCAGGCTCTGGTTTGCAAAAGGGATTTTGGGCCAAATGAGGATTTTTCCCCTGAAGAGGAAGGTAAAGGAACAGAATGCACCAGTGGAGAGATCCAGCACAGCCAGCGCTGTTCCACCTTCCTGCTTCAGCTGTGACAGCAGTCAGGAATCAGCTCCTGGAAGGATTTGGGCCTCTGTCCCTGCAAATTCCGGTGTCCCTGCCATCAGTGGGCCAGCACATTCCCATTTTCCCCTCAGTGACCCTGAGGCTCCATCCTTCCATGGCACAATCCTCACGAGTGCTGTGCCCATCCCCATCCTCTGACCTCCCCTCCCAGCCCCCATCCACGGCCAGCAAAGCCAAAGGATGCTCCTCCAGCAGCTCTGGCTCGTTGCTGCTCCCAAAATGAGGGGTCTCCTCCTGTCCCCAGGGCTCTGAATGCAAGGCCTGTATGCAAACAGGCCCTTCCCTCCTGGAGAGAAACATGGACAACTCCAGTTATTAATTCCCCATTGTTGTTCCGACTTTAAACTGCTCTTTAAAGCCACTGTGATCTCTTTCAAGCAGTGGAGGAAAAGAACACTTTAATCACTAAAAGTGCATTAAAAATTCAGCACTCGAATCCTGCCTAATAGATTGATATTTCCCATGAGCTGGCAGGGGAAGATTAGCTATTAAAAATTCCCTTGTCCACAGGCATGTTAAATCCACCTGCAATTTGGCCCTGCTTGTTTGCTTGTTTGTTTTTCTGGTTAAAGAGACACTTCAATTCTGACCTCTTCACACTTTAAATAAATCAGGGAAATTTATTGCTGTGTTTTTATGGGGTTTTAAGGCCAGCTTCAATTCCAAGAGCTGCAGATCTGGGATCCTGCTTTTCCTTCCCAAATTCCTGAGGCTGCCTCGATGTTTGCAGGACGCTCTGGATGAGGGGCAGTTAAATCGGGGTATCTTAAACTCCCCAGATTCTGCCTTGTCACCCCAAACTTCTCTGTTAGCTGGGCTGAGGATTAAGTTAAAGAAGACACAAACATTGCAGGGAATCAGGAAATCCAGTGAAAGCTGGAATCAGCCTCTGGAAGTGCAAATTCCTCTCCACTGATGGATTTAGGGCACGCAGGGAGGAGTTTTTTCCCAGTCTAAAACCCAGAAAAATCATCAGCTCCTTCCTCAGTTCTTCATTCCTCCCATCCACCCCTTCAGAGAGCTGCAAGAATCAAGGTCTGGTATTAAAATTGTTATTGAGAGTTGGACTGGGGTATCTTGGAGCTCTTTTCCAACCTTAATCATGGAATCAGGGAATGGTTTGGTTGGGAGGGACCTTAAATCCCACCCGGTGCCACCCCTGCCATGGGCAGGGACCCCTCCCAGGGTGCTCCATGCCTTCCAAACCCTTCCAAACCCTCCCAAACCAGGCTGGAAACTGCGAGAACTTGGGGTTTGAAGCATCCTCAGGAAACAACACCCACAAAATCTTGTGCCCTGCATTTAGGGGCAGAGGGATGAAGAAAGAGGGATGGATGGGTCTGGCAAACAGATAATTATGGGAAGACATTGCCTGCTTCCTCTCATTTTCCCTACGATGGTTTTTATGCAATTTTTTGCTTTATTCTTTTTTTTTTTTTTTGCAATATTTTGCGTTTTTTTGCAAATTTTTTGCTTTTTTTTTCCATTTTTTTTTGCTTTTGTTTGCTTTTCTTTTTTTTTAATTTTTTTGCAATTCTTTGCTATTTTCAGGACTTGGCTACCAAACACCAGGACCTGCACCCGTCTGGAGTGTCCCTAAGGAGGAAATACTGTCTGGATGCTGCTGAAACCCCAGCAGTTGGCTCTGCCCACCCTGCACAGCCCTGCCTGGAGCAAAGGAGCTGCAGAGCCTTTGCTGCCCACGGAGCATTGATCCAAAACTCTCCTGTGCTCACAGCAGAGCCCCAGGATCGGGTTCAGGGATGGACACAGCCTTTGAACAACCCAACCCCACCAAACAAACCCAATCCCAGTGCCCCAAGCCTGGCTGCTGGTGGCAACCCAGAAAATACCATTTGCACAATCCATGGATTATTTGTTCTGGGATGTTTTCCCCCAGCTGAAGGAACTCAGGGTTCTCCTGTGGACACTGCAATGAAGGAGCCTCCTCCTTGTTCAACTCATGGGCAACAACCAGAGACCCCAAAAGGGCATAAAAGGGACTAAAATAATCCCAATCAGCACAGAAAGCACTCAGGATTTCATCTCAGGGCTGTGACTGAGGTCAAGAGTTTTAATTTTTTTGCCTTTTTTCTCATAAAAAGAACCCAAATGCCTGAATTCAACCAGTGCTGGACATGTCACATTTTTATGGTCCCAAAAAGTAAGAAAGAAATTGTAATTTAGAGGCAAACGCACGCTGGCTGTGCCAGCTCAGTGAATTCTGCTCTGACAAGATTCCACGGATAAATTTCGGTTTCATTTCACAGTATTTCTTCCACTGTGATGTTCCAACCAGAAACCTCACTGGGAACAATTTGGGATGGAATAGAAAATGATAAAGTCTAGACAGCAAGGCTGCCTGCAGTATTTTCAGGGAATATATAAAACAAGCATTAGCAGCAGCTCTAATAGCTACAAGTTAATAATGACAATGTTAATTTTAATTTTAATGATTCGAGGTGGGCACTTAAAAAAAAAATCCCCCAAACAACCCCACCACAGAAGAAAATCAATGAGCTGGAATAGGAATTCTAATGTGGAAAGCTGGACAATTCTTAATCATTTGTATTATTCAATTAATAGTGACTTTTCTAATGAATAGGATGCTTTATGGCCCCATCTGGTATTCGACGACATCGTTCATTTTTATTCTTGGGATATAAACAGCTGCAAAGGGCTGCATGCACTAATAGGAGAGGGAAATTAAGCATTGGATTTGCTTTTCCATTTTAGACCCAGTAATTCCCTTGGAAAAGAATATTTTTTAATGCTCCAATGATTTAATGTTCTCTATTCCCATCTACACACACACCCCCTTTTTTTTTTTTGAGTCTGCCAAAATTTTTATTCACAGAACATCTTCCCTGGATCTCCACGCAGATGGAAGCTGGAACCCCCTAAAATTGGGAGGTTGCAGATATTTGGAAAGCGTTTTTATGCAAATATTTACACCAGACTGGGAGTCAGCACTTCAAATAATCAAAAATATTCCTCCTAAACTTCTTTTGTGTCTCCAAGAAGGCACCTGGGACTCAGGAGGAGCCTTGCAGGGACTCGTCACATCCAAAGACTTGCAGGGGAACTTTAAATTTTGGTTCTACCAAGGTCAAATTAAGTCAAATGGAGGATATTTAGTCATTACCTCTGTTTTGTGAAAAAAAGAATTACAGGTTTTGGGTTTTTTGTAAAGATCTATGGATTAGGAGTATAAGAACGGCATTAAAAACATGATAATCAGGTTTTGTCAGAACAAAAACAACAGCTTGCAGGATCTGGATCCTGTGGGGTTGGGAATAATTGGAATCTGTTCCTCTCTGTCCAGAAAAAGGACACATTTTTAAGAGCTCAGCTGAGTTTTGCAGCCCAGCTCCCCCAGCCCAAACTCAGCTTGGCTTTTCCAAGGGTCAGCAGGAAAAACGGGGGGAAAAGCACCAAAAACTCCACTGTGGAATGGGGAAAATCCTTCCCATGATGGAGCAGCTTCCAGCCCCTTCCTGGGGAATCCAGCACTGCCCTTTCCCTAAAAATGCCCCTTTTCCCTCTGCCAGGCCCTGCCCTGCCAGGGGATCCAGGAGGGATTGAGGCTGGCAGGGAAGGGAATCAGAGACTCCACCACCAACCCCCCACGCTGGAGCTGGGAATTCTCCTCCCAGCCACCACAGCTGCTCCAGGGACGGGGGGAAGAGAAGAAGAAAGGGGGGAAGAGAAGAAGAAAAGGGGGAAGGAAGGAAGAAGAAGAAGGGGGAAAGGAAAGAAAGAAAGAAGGAGGAAAAGGAAAAGAAAGGGGGGGAATAAGAAGGGAGATAAAAGGAAGCAGATGGGGAAAAAGGAAAGAAGAAGGAGGGGGAAAGAGAAAGAAGAAGAAGGGAGGGGGGGAAAGAAAACACCCTAAGATTAAAAATTGGGAAAGAAAATACCCTAAGATTAAAAATTGGAAATAAAAGCCCCAACCAGAAATAAAAGTCCATCCTCCATCCATCATCTGCTCACAACATCATCCATCAGGCTGGAAATGCTTACATGGAGGAAAGTCAGGTTCCCAGCCAGATGAAGATCCCCAATTCCCTGGAAAAGGTCTTGGGTTAGATTTGTTCCCCAGTACAATTTCTTCACCTTCCAGCCCAGGGGAGGGGCTCAGCTTGATCCTGCTCTGAGGGGAGCTGGGTGAGCTCCACAGGTGTGCAAGGTTCTCCCTCCAGGTCAGCACCTGGCCCACTGTCTGTCCATGAAATAGATTCCTTTTACCTCTGGCAAAAAGAGTCACCTCCTCACTGCCTGAATTTCCCATTACAAAAAAAAGGAATTAAAAAAACCCCAAAAAAACCCTAATTATTTCTGTGAGCAGGCAATGAGACAGGAGAAAACTGCAACCTGAGCTTCAGCTCCCTGCATTTGCTGTTTGTGCTTCTCTCTCCAGTGGGTTGGGCTTTAGCACCAATCCAGACCCTGCCCTGGCTCAAACATTCCCTGGAATGGTGGGGCTGGGTCAGATTTTTGCTGTTTCCTCCAGGGCTCTGTCACATCCTGGCTGTTCATCTCCAGAGACAGACACGGATCGAGACTGGGCCTAAACAAATTGATTATTTTAAGTATTTTCAGTATGAACTCAGGACAGCAGTTTCAGCCCAGGCGTGGTTCAGAGGTTGAGGATGTTCTTTAATGTGTTTGCCTTCATAAAAAGGGCCATAAAACTGCATCGAATTAAAGCACTGAGAGAAATGGGGCAATAAACACAACTCATCCCCTCCAACCTCCCAGACAGAACCTACCCGGCTTCCCCAAGTTACTCTGAGGAGCAATTTCCAGGGCAGCAAATGGAACTCAGGAATCCTGGCCACAAATTTAAGTTTAAACTGATTTTTCATTGAGGGATGAGCAGCCAGGTGTGTGTGTTTGTCCTCTGGGAACTGAGCCCTCCATGGGATCCCCCCTGGGCAGGAAAGTCCCCCAGGGCTTGGGACAGGGCAGGGCAGGGCAGGTGATCCACACACCTCCAGACAGTCAGGGAATGGTTTGGCTTGGAAAAAAACTTAAATGTGACCCCATCCCACCCCTGCTGGGGGCAGGGACACCTCCCACTATCCCTGGGTGCTCCAAGCCCCGTCCAGCCTGGCCTGGGCCACTTCCAGGGATCCAGGGGCAGCCACAGCTGTTCAGGCTGGCCTGTCCACCCTGTGCCCGTGACTCCCTGTCCTGGCAGGTCCCTGGAATGAACACTGCCAGAGCTTTGGTATTGAATTGGGTTTGGATTTGTTGGATTGTAAGTTAATGACTGGATAATGAGAACAGTCATGTGGGACCTCCAGGAGACCCTGGGACACCCCCTGGATGTGATGCAGGGTAAAGGAGCAGATATTTCCTATTTGGCCATTCCAAGGGTCAGCTCTGTGCACAGGCACCACAGAAAGGGAGGAAGAAAAAGATGAGGAACTCCTGAACAGATTTGTTCCAAACAAACAGAGCTCTTGGCATTCACACAGGCAGCTCCAGCTAATGAAATATTCAATTGAAAGCTTGGGCTGCTGCACGAGCACTCCTGAAGTTATTTTATCCCACAGAATCTGACTGTGATTTGAATTCTCTCCCATTAATGCTCAGGGTCACTTCCGAACAGGCCAGGTGGAAGCTGGAACACAAACACCACAATGGCCCACAGAAATTCACCTTCTTTACCTCCTGTCCCCTTTCCAGGACTCCTACAGAACAAAATTTGGCATTTTCACCTGCACCCAGGTAAAGATTTCCACAGGCTTGCCCCTCCCAAGCCCCTTTCCCTGCCTGCTGCCCGTTGGGTGGCCGGAATTTTCCTGGAGGAGCCAATGGAGGTAAAGGATTCTTCCACCACGAGCTTTGACTTTCAAAAGGAAGCCTCGGGATCAAGACAAATCCATCATTCTAACGGCCAGGACAGAGCTGCTGGAGCCAAAGGAAATGAATCCGTGCTGTGGATCATTAGCCATGTGTGGAGTGCTGCTCCAGAATTAATGGATGCTGTGTCATGCCCTGGGCCTGCTGCAGCCCCTTCCCATCAGCTGGAAAAGGACAGAGGGAAAATTCTGTTCTATTTTTTTCCCCTTTCTCTCTCTCTCTCTCTCTCTTTTCTTCCTTCCAGCCTCCAGAAAGCCCACACTGCTGGGTGCTGCTCCACAGAGTAATTCTCAATCTGAGTAATTCATGCCCTGGCTCGGGGTAGGGGCTGAGCATTAACCCAGAGGTGAATCAGCAACCAGAACAGCACCAGTGAGGGACTCCAACACCTTCCCAGGCACGGGACACTCCTGGCAGCAACGTCTGCCTTGGGATCAGGGCTTGGGCACCTGCACAGCAAAACAACAAAAAAAGCCTGATTTTATTGCTCAGGTGTCAAACTTTGGTGCTTCTGGTTGGAGACTGGCCATGAAAGCCAGGAATGCTGCTCCCTCTGGATCCTGCAGCAATCATAAAATCCTGGAATGGTTTGGGTTGGTTAAATCCCACCCAGTGCCAGCCCTGCCATGGGCAGGGACAGCTCCCCCTGCCCCAGGCTGCTCCTGCCTGGCCTTCCAGGGATCCAGGGGCAGCCACAGCTGCTCTGGGAATTCCAGCCCAGCCCCTCCTCACCCTCCCAGCCAGGAATTCCTTCCCAGATAATAAACCCTGTGCAGAACTCAACATCCCCTAATTAAGAATTACCAGACATCCCCTAATTAACAATTACCAGACATCCCCTAATTAACCATTGCCACGTGCTGCCCTTTCTCTGAAGGTTTCCAAGCACTTTCTAAACCTTGGGATGCATCCCAGGGGCTCAGTGAACAAACAGCTCCTTCAGGACTGTGAGCGCTGCCAGAACCCCGAGAAAGGAGAAATCCAACCACGAAACCTCCCCTGGTGCAAAGCAACAACAACAGCACCAATTCCCAGCTCCAGTCCCATGGGAGGGACCCCACGAGGCTGCAGCCACTCAAAGACACCTTTAAAGCTGGAAAAGGCAAATATAGGTAATGTTCCAAGGAATTGGGAGGATTGCTCCCTTACTAAGGCATTTCCTATTTATTTCTCTTACAGAATCCCTTCCCTCACAGGCATTCCAGGCACTCCCTGGTAACCCCAGCAGTTCTACAGGCCAGCAGATTTCCTGTCCCAGCTCAACCCATCCCACTTGTTTCTCCAGAAACCCCAGCAAACATGACAAGGACAGCTGTATATTTTAAAGAAATCACTCTTGGCACATAAAAATAAAAATTTCCCTTTCCTCCAAAGCCTTTCCCTGGCCTGGGACTGAGGTGGAGCAGGGCCCTGATTTCCTCCAGTTTGAACTGAAGGGAAGAGCTTGAGGAACAGAAGGGCTTGGATCCCCATTGGTGGCTGAGGCAGACTCATCTCCCAAAAGCTGCAAATATTAATGCACAGCTGTAATTTTGTATTTTTATCTCAGGTGCTGCAGGGTCAGTGCCACTAAGCCCCAAAGGAATCGATTTTTACAGATACTCGGAAGACCCCCTTAAAAAGAAAGAAATAAATAAACAGAAGGAGCTGCTGGAAGGGCAACGGATGCAAATTCAACATCTGATTTTATTCCATGCTTTTGCCAGTGACTTAATGAACAATCACAGACAAGCCACTTCATGTTGTTTCTCAGTACATTAATTAGGAACAGCGACACTCATCTCCCAGGCAGCTCCCCGGCTGAAGGGGCTGTGTGGCAAAGATTCCCTCTTTCTTGTGCTTAAAAATCCCACCCCCACTTGGGGATGCAAACAATTTGCCAGAATTTTCCACATCTAAACAAACAGCAACTCCCCCAGAACGCCAGGAGCAAGAACAACAAAGCTTTGTGCTCACCCAGGGGCGCTGCTGAGGATCCAAATTCATTTGCCAAGAAAAACGACAGATTTAGGGTCATGCTCCACTAAATAAAAGGAAAAAGGCTCAGAGAATTTCGTAGCAGGTTTATTTTCCCATGCCTAACTGTCCCATTTGGAAGAATATATAATATATATTTATAAAAATAGATGTTTGAGTTGCCAACCCTCCCAGCTCCTGCTGCATTTGCTTTCCAGGCCTTTTGGAGATGCCAAAGGAAGGGGAGGAGAAGCTGAGCCACCAGGACGTTCCTGTGTCCACTCCTCACAGCTGAGCATCCTCTCACACAGCTGGGGCTCACCACTCAGCAGTACAATGACACAAATGATTTCATTAATTGAATTCATTCAATATCCCAACCAAAAGGGGAAGGAAAGGTTCTGCTGTGGTTCCCTGCAACAGATGGGAGGCACAGAAAAATGGCTGCACTTTCCTCTCTGAACACACAACATCCCAAACTGGCTTTGGAATGGAAATCCAGAATGGTTTGGGTTGGAAAGGACCTTAAAGCTCATCTGGATCCAACCCCTGCCATGGACAGGGAATCATTTTGCATTTGGTTTCATGATTTATAGAAAAAGTAAAGATGATTTCACCTCTGTCACGTTGTTTTGGGTTCTGAACTCTTGAATTCTGGATCTGTTGGAAATTCTGAACAGCTATGGCTGAATTGGCTCAGCCAATTGATTCAGCAGCGTGGTGACAGCTGCAGAGTCTGCACTGAAAATCCCATATTTCATTGAATTTTTAGGAATCCAAACTTTCATGGACTTGCACTGGGTCACAACCTGAGAGCTCCAGCTTGGCTCCAGCCAAGGACCACACCAATATTTGCACCAGCTCCCAAAGAACCAGGCAGGAGGGTGCCACATTTCTGCTAAAGAACGACAATTTGGGTGACTCCGAGTAAGGAAAAGTTGAGTAATTTGGGTCCTTTGAGTAACTCTGAGGAGTTTGAGTAACTCTGAGTAGCTCTCAGCACCTGTAGGAGCCACCAGGTCACAGCTGCCTCGAGCACCAGGAGGGTTTGGCCACCCCCAGGTCACACCTTGACTGCAGGGGTGTAAAACCAGACAGAAAGATAAAGATTATGTCCTTAAAACGTCTCACAGAAATGATGGAAAGAGGCAGAGTTTAATCTTAAAAGTCATCATTGATCATTTTAAGAACTCTTTGACGTCCCTCTCCTGAAACAATATCGCTCTCTGTAATTATCCCTGCAATCTGGAGCCTTGGCACGGGGCACTGGGAGCCTCTGGAATCTCGGCTGTGCTGAATTCCACGTGCTTTGCAGGCTTTCAAATAAATAAAGGGGAGTCACCTGGCAGGAGGGAAATGATCTGCCTGACAAGGACTGGGTCTCTGAGGAGATCTGGGGTGTGAGGAACGCAGGGGGTGTTTCCCTGCAGGAATTCTCCCTGCACTGACACCGACAGCTCTGCTGGTGCCATCCAGCCGTGCCCTCCAAGCCCATCTGTTGTGGCAAAAGGGCTGTCAGAGCCCTCGTTTGTTAGTCCCAGCCTGATGTGTGCAGCCTTCCACACCACAGCCTCCTGCAGGTGTTTGGGCTGTACATCCTGCAGCAACAATCCTGCAGAAATCTCCTTCTTCCATGGGAATCCGTCACATTCAGCGAGTCCCAGCCACCCCCAGATTCTGGTGCACAAACTGCCACTAAATTGCAACATAAACAGTGCCAAAAAGGTAAAAATGCTCAGCGAAGGAACTTTTTCACTGCTTATTAGAATTGGATCTAGAAAAAGGATCAAACAGGATCATTCTAGGACATGGAAAACATGAAACTGATAAAAAATCAGCCCAAATATCCTCTCCTCTGACCCCGGAGTTGATTTAACAGGTATAAGGATAGAACAGAAACCAAAATAATTGAAGGAAGCACTTGTAAGATGCACAGAGCCAGGCAATGGCTGTGAATGGTCTGCCATCCCCAGATCCTGGCAGCAGGATCCTGGTTAATCACAGAATCCCCAAATCCCTCAAAGCCCACCCAGTGCCACCTCCCCCTGTCCCAGGGTGCTCCAAGCCCTGTCCAGCCCAGCCTGGGACATTTCCAGGGATCCAGGGGCAGCCACAGCTCCTCTGGAAAACCCAAATAATACTGCAATAAACACTGCAATAAACACCTCAATAAACCCAATTCCCACTGTCCTGACTCCCCAGGGACAGATCCTTTCAGGATGCAGAGCCCGCAGCTCTCCCTGGAATTTGGTTCTTTGCTGTTCAGTTGAGTGAGAGAAAGCAGAAATCTCTCCCCAGCCACATTTCATGTCCCTAAATCTCACAGAAGTGGGAATGAGCTCCTCTCCTGATTAACCCCTGGGCTCCCCCTCACTCCCTCCTTCCCAGGATTGTCACCACGAGGAAGCTCATCAACATCTCACTGCTAATGAGCAGAGTTCACCGAGTGCAAGGAGCTCAATTCCTGCTGCACTGGGGCCTAACAAAGCTCTCCCTGACACGGGCAGGCAGAGCTGGGCTCAGTTCTGGGGGTTTGGGTCAGGCTCTGCCTCCTTGGGGAGGCCTCTGCTCCCTCAGGGTGGAATATTCATTCCAAGGGAGCACCCAAACAGGAACAGGAGCACCCAAACAGGAACAGGAGCACCCAAACAGGAGCACCC
>VYXG01008160.1:229876-240261 GCA_013397235.1 Lanius ludovicianus
TTGTCCCCTGGGAGCAGAGCCCGACCCCCCCTGAGCCCCCTCCTGTCAGGGACTTGTGCAGAGCCACAAGGTCCCCCCTGAGCCCCCTTTTCTCCAGGCTGAGCCCCTTTCCAGCTCCCCCAGGAATTCCCCATCCCTGGACACTCTCCAACCCCATAACCCATCCCTGATCCCCCTTTTCTCCAGGCTGAGCCCCTTTCCCAGCTCCCTCAGCCCCTCCTGGTGCCCCAGCCCCTTCCCCAGCTCCGTTCTCTGCCCTGGACATGCTCCAGCCCCTCCATGTTTTGGGGTGAGGGGCCCAAAACTGATCCTGAGTCCTGTGGCCACACTGGGGTGACAGAACCCAGGTGGCCTTTGGCTCGTTGCCCACCTGGACACACTCCAGGGGAACGATGGAAATAATTCCTTTCCTAAAATGCAGGCAGACACAGCCTTTCCCTCACTCACTCACAATTACCTGGCTGAGATAATTATTCCCCTCTTTCAGGTCATTCAGAGCAGATTTATTAATCATACAGGAAAAAAGGTGCCTACAATGTCTTCCATATTTCCTTTATTAATTTTTAATTATTTTCTCTTAATTATTAGAGCCCACTTTGCAATGTCCTGGGTGAATGCTCATAATTAAAGTTCAAGTATTTGCTCTAAATTAAATCTGATCTCAGCTCTTGGGCAGAGGGAGGTGTGTGGGTTTTTTTGGGTTTTTTTTCCTTTTGAACAGGGAACATTGAGGAAACACATTTGTTTCTGCCATCCACGGACGAGCTGCTTCTTTACAAGCCAAATATTCCCCTGAGTTAATGTGGAGGTGGTTACATAATGCAGATTATCAGTTTGGGGTGGCATATGGGCAGAATAACAGCTCCAGCCCAGCTCTGGTGTGCCAGTGACCATCACTGCTCTGTAAAGCACCTCACTGGGGCCACACCATCACTTCACCCCTTGTAGAAAGAAGAACAACTACAAAAGACCAAAAAACCCGAGAAAAAACCCTACAAAATGAGAAATGCTTTACATTTTCCCATGTAAATATTCCCTCAAGGCCGTGAACCCCTGCCATGACAGAAGCACCTCCTGGCACGGCTGCAATTTATTAATCCAGCCCCCTGCAATGGAAAAAAATTCCATTGGGGGCACCACAAAGTCCCTTCTCCTCTGCCCCTCGCCAGCAGGGAAAGCATCCAGCAGCTCCTGCTAAAATTGGGATGAGCACTATGAAATACCACCCTGAAAGCTCTTCACTCCCGTTTTTCTACAGCCCAGAAGCTGCCTGCAAAGAACCCTGGAAAATTCCTGATCCAAGGCAAACAAGTCCTGAAATTTCCTGATCCGAGGTGCTTTTTTGTGCTCTTGTTGCATCCCTTTTGGTTGGACAGATCTGTGCTTTAATCCCATCGGATTCTGTGTCAGTTCTCCCAGGGATGTTAAACAGTTGGCTTTAGTGAGGCTGAAACCTGTCCAGGACAATGGATATATAAAATAACTATAAATATGAATAAACCCGTACCTATGGAGCTGTAATGCTGCTCATTCCTCCAGGTTTGACCCTGCAGGATGGCCCAGCCTTTCCATGGTTTGAAAAGCACCGAGAACTTCACTGATACCGTGAATTCCAGGGCTGCACTGGTCCAGAACTCCAACCAAGCCCCTCCCTCCCCTCGTTCAGTCGATCCCCGTGGTTTATTCAGCTCTGAAGGGCAGCTTGCAGCTTGGGCTTCTCAAGAATGAGCACACAGTTTACAGGTCTGGGCTAAGCCATGGAACTCTGAGCTTTGGGAAGGCAAGAAACCACCCAAATTCATCGTTTTATTTAACAGTTCTACTCTTCAAACAGAATTTCTTGTTCCTTACACTGGTGTGTCACACCCTAACGACTTCTCAAATATTCTGTGAAGGCCTTTCCCAGTGTGAGGGCCCCACAGCATTTGAAAACAATGGGAAATCTGGAGAAAAAATCCCAAACCACAAAGTCTTAAAGCAGAACTGCTCTGGGGGAGATTATCCAGAGGTACAGATCAGTTGTAAATACAGAAGAACGTTCTCCATGCTCCCTACAAGATCATTCCCGACATTTCTGGGAACTATTTTCAGGCATTTGATCTGTGCTGGCGTCAGTTGTTGCTACCCAGAGTAATCTCCTTTCACAGGGAAATGAAAAGGCTCCCTGAGATTATGTAAAATGAGCCAGGAATAGCAGTGAGCACAAATGCCCCGGATGGACGGGCAGGAAGCAGCCAGGCAAGGAGGAATCTTTGGGAAGCACCAACGTTTGGTGCCTTCAGCAGGAGCTCACCCACTTGGGCAGGACCTGCAACATCTTGAACTTTAGGCGGGCTTGGGGCTGGGATTTTGGGAGGCTGGAGCAGCTCTCGAAGGGCTGCAGGATGAGCCAGGCCTGAGCTGAACCACAAAGATTGAAATTTCTCATTTTTAGCACTGGATCAAAGCTGGGACCTGTCTAAAGGTGGGTCCTGTCTAAAGGTGGGACTTCTCTAAAGCTGAGTCAGGTCTAAAGTTGAGTCGGGTCTAAAGCTGAAGCCTGTCTAAAGCTGGGCCCTGTCTAAAGGTGGGTCCTGTCTAAAAGTGGGACTTCTCTAAAGCTGAGTCAGGTCTAAAGCTGAGTCTGGTCTAAAGCTGAAGCCTGTCTAAAGGTGGGTCCTGTCTAAAGCTGGGCCCTGTCTAAAGGTGGGTCCTGTCTAAAAGTGGGACTTCTCTAAAGCTGAGTCAGGTCTAAAGCTGAGTCTGGTCTAAAGCTGAAGCCTGTCTAAAGCTGGGCCCTGTCTAAAGGTGGGACCTGTCTAAAGGTGGGTCCTGTCTAAAAGTGGGACTTCTCTAAAGCTGAGTCCGGTCTAAAGCTGAAGCCTGTCTAAAGCTGGGCCCTGTCTAAAGCTGGGCCCTGTCTAAAGGTGGGACCTGTCTAAAGCTTCCAGTGCCAGCCCCAGGTCCCTTCCTGGCTGCCAACTGCCCTGGCACATCCAGGCTGTGTTTGCACTGAGCAGCTCTGGCCTCTACGCAGTGGCTCTGCACTGGAAATCAATTTTATACCCATCTTGTTCAGCACAAGATCCTTCAGTGTTTACAAATTTGGCCGTAAGTCACAGCTAGAAATATTATCTTTTATCCTCCCCTCCCCGTCCCTGTCTGTCCATTAGATCACAGCAGGAATTCAGGATAATTAATATAAAAACTGCCAATGCCACACCAGTACCTAAAGCCTGTAGTTTCACCCTGAAACTCTTAACAGGGAGGAGAATAAAGTTTAAAACCGATTTCAAGTCATCATAATTAAGAAATCTGTGACAGTGCGAACATGAAAAGCCAAAGGCACGCTCTGCTTTTAATTCAATCCACTCCTTGCAAACAAAACAGATGCTCCAGAGGCAGGAATTGCGTTCTCTCCCTGCAAGCACGGCGAGAGGCAGAACAATGGAATGTGACGGTGATGGAATGCCAGCCTTTACGGCTCATTCCAGCCCGCTGTAGCACTGCAAACTCAAGGACTGCACTGCTCCCTGTAAAGCAATTAATCTTCCTCCTCCCAGCCTCTCATCTCCCAAATGAGTGTGAAAAGTCCCTGTGCCTCCCGTGGCTGGAGTGAGAAACTCCGGAGCTGTCTGCGCTCAGAGCGTTGGGGACGAGGTGCCCGTGCCTCTGGGGGATAAAATGCCTCCAGATTTAAGGTTTCTGAAGATTTCCTTTGTGTGGCTGCTCCAAGAGTCCTCCAGGCCTGACAGGCTGTGGCATCAGGAGCAGTGCGGGTGGCAGAGCTGTGTCCAGGGAAAAGTGGGCTTATACTCCATTTGTAAGGGTGGTTTGTCCCATTAAGGGGTTAAAAGCTGCCAAGGGCAGGAAAGTTTCCCCAGGCCAGGCTGGACGGGGCTTGGAGCCACCTGGGAGAGCTCGAGGTGTCCCTGGCCATGGCAGGGGTGGCACTGGACAGGCTTTAAGGTCCTTCCACCTAAACCCTTCGGGATTTCTGAAAAAAACAAACATTCTCAGGATAAATGCTGTAACTATAAATACTGTAACTATAAACGCTGTAACTATAAATGCTGTAACTATATCAAAGGTGCTGCCATTTTCCTGCTGCCAAAAACCTCGGGACTCCAGGAGCCAGCCCATACCAGGCAGGAACACGCATTGCTCATCTCACCCATGGCCGGAGGCAGCTGGATCAATCCCTGTTCACCCCAGGATGCAGCAAAGATTTTTGGCTGACCTGGTCCCTCCTCTTCCCTCTCTCTGGGTTCTGATCCACAGCCAGGGCTCAAACCTTGCAGAATTAAAACTCAGCTCCTACAGCTTCCAACTGCTCTCCCTTTCCTGTCCCAGTTCCTCCCGACTGATTGCTGTGAGTGGACACAAACAGGGAGCGTTTGCCAGGCAAACGACGAGGGGATCACAGCAGTGCCAGGGAGAGAGATCTCAGTTTCAACCCAAACAAAGCCCCAAACGAGCCAAATCCCAGCAGTGCAGAGATGGGGATCTGTTCTGCACGTCTGGAGCCGATTCATGGTGCTTTGGTGATGGTATCAGGGAACTGAAATAAATACATCTGAATTTAGCATGTATCTACTTTATCCATTTATATCAGCAGGCCTTCCAAGTCTTTTATCAGAAAACACAGCCAATGACAGAAGGAAAATGCTAATTCTGTTTGGTGGCTCTTCCTCCATTCAAGTTCTCTGATCCGGCAGACAAATTAAGAAAGACTGCGAGCTTCTCCAGGAGCCATTTGTTCGACACGTCCCCAGATCAACGCCCGACACACGGAGCATTTTGTGCAATAGAATTTTATTTGTCATGTTGGGCCAGGAGCAGCAGTTAATAATTCACTGCGCAGCTCCATGAGGCTCCCTCGCTCTCTTTCACACAACCTTGCAGTTTCACAGGCTCTTGCTAGGAGCAGCTTAAAATAGTCTGTTATCAGTGCTGCCGTCGCTGTCGGAGCCCCGGCAGAGGCACTCGCTGTGATCGTTCTGACAAGGGAACAAAATAAACAACCAGGAACCTCAGGAAGGACATGGACACGTGGAATTCATCCCCACGGGATGGCTACTCTGAGCTCAGACCCGGAGAGATGGAAAAAAAAGGGAAAATCACCAACACTCAGCTGCTCTTCCAACCTTGTCACTGGAATCATGGAATGGTTTGGGTTGGAAGGGACCTTAAATCCCACCCAATCCCACCCCTGCCATGGGCAGGGGCACTTTGCACCAGACCAGGTTGCTCCAAGCCCCATCCAGCTTGGCCTTGGAGTCATCTCTGGTTCAGATTTGGATTCTCTGCTCCCCCAAGTCCTCGCTGCTGGCACATCATCACCTGCTTGGGGTGCCTGAGGTGGGAACAGTCAGGCTCAGGTCAAGGTGCCTGGAAATAACAGGATTGGAGAACACAGGCAAATATTCCAAGGAGCCAGGCTTGGTGCTCTCTGATCACCACAGAAACTGCAACAGCCCTGAATAAAACTCTCAAGTAAGAAAAGGAGTTCAGAAATGGCACCTCCTCGGGGTCCAGCACACTGTGCTTAATCCTGCAGGGTCAGGACACTGCCCGTCCTCAATCTCAAATCTGCCATTTCTGATTTAGCTCAGCTCCCTGATTTCCAGGCTCGTGGACGAGGTGTCAGCTCTGAGTGTCACCCCAGACTTCACTGCACACAAAGGCAGCAATTCACACACCCCCACGTCTTCAGGGAGATAAATAATATTGTTCTCTGTGGTAACAGAGACAGCTCCTGTCAGCCGTGGGCTGCTCACCCCAAACCCTCACACCCAGCTCAGCCCAGGGCTCTCCTGCTGGGAGCAATCCCATGGGGGTGCAGGTGAACCCCTCACCCGAGCATCCCAGAAACGCTCGGACTCCTCAGGGGGCAGCTTTAGGATTTGATCCAATAAAACCCTGGCATTGCCACTGCTGCCTTAAGTCCTGGCAAGGTCATCCTGAGGGTCAACAGAACCCAAAAAGAGAGGGGTCACTGCTCAGTCCAGAGGTGAAGGAAACTCCAGGCACAGGGAAACTCGTGGCTGAGGGAGTTGGGGCTGTCCAGCCTGGAGAAGGGAAAGATCCAGGGAGAGCTCAGAGCCCTTCCCAGGGCCTGAAGGGGCTCCAGGAGAGCTGGAGAGGGACTGGGGACAAGGCATGGAGGGACAGGACACAGGGAATGGCTTCAAAGTTATGGAGAGTGGGATTAAATGGGATTTTGGGAAGGAATTCCTGGCTGGGAGGGTGGGGAGGGGCTGGGCTGGAATTCCCAGAGCAGCTGAGGCTGCCCCTGGATCCCTGGCAGTGCCCAAGGCCGGGCTGGAGCCCCCTGGGACAGTGGGAGGTGTCCCTGGGCATGGCAGGGGTGGCACTGGGTGGGATTTAAGGTCCCTTCCAACCCAAATCTTTCCCCAATTCTGTGCCATTTCCCTTGTCCCAGCCTGCTGTCCATGTCCTGCTCCTGCCCCGGGCTGTGACAGCACCACAAACCCTCCCTGGCTCCCAGCACCTCCCGACCCCTTCCCACCCCTCCGTAACGGGAGCTGCTCCACAGGCTCGGGAGGGGGAACTGCAGGGAGAATCCCAGTGCCCGTTTCCTCCAGGAAATGGGGAATTGGTGGCACAGAAAATGGGGGCTGTGGGGCAGAGCAGCAGGAAAAGGTCAGAGCAGGACACTGCCAGTGCCACAGGACTTGGAATACCACAGGAATTCCCAAAAAACCTGGACTTTGATGGATTCTGTACAAGCACGTGGACACTGCTGTAGGTTTGGGTGGGTCACTCCTGTGGGGTTTTGGGTCNTCACTCCTGTGGGGGTTTTGGGTCATTCCTGTGGGGTTTTGGGTCATTCCTGTGGGGTTTTTGGGTCATTCCTGTGGGTTTTTGGGTCATTCCTGCGGGGTTTTTGGGTCACTCCTGTGGGGGTTTTGGGTCATTCCTGTGGGGTTTTGGGTCATTCCTGTGGGGTTTTTGGGTCATTCCTGTGGGTTTTTGGGTCATTCCTGCGGGGTTTTTGGGTCACTCCTGTGGGGGTTTTGGGTCATTCCTGTGGGGTTTTGGGTCATTCCTGTGGGGTTTTTGGGTCATTCCTGTGGGTTTTTGGGTCATTCCTGCGGGGTTTTTGGGTCACTCCTGTGGGGGTTTTGGGTCATTCCTGTGGGGTTTTGGGTCATTCCTGTGGGGTTTTTGGGTCATTCCTGTGGGTTTTTGGGTCATTCCTGCGGGGTTTTTGGGTCACTCCTGTGGGGGTTTTGGGTCATTCCTGTGGGGTTTTGGGTCATTCCTGTGGGGTTTTTGGGTCATTCCTGTGGGTTTTTGGGTCATTCCTGCGGGGTTTTTGGGTCACTCCTGTGGGGGTTTTGGGTCATTCCTGTGGGGTTTTGGGTCATTCCTGTGGGGTTTTTGGGTCACACCTGTGGGGTTGTCTGCACAAGGCCAGCCAGGAGGGGAGTTTGGCTGCAGCCTAAGGGCACAAACGCTGCAGAAGAGGAAACTCGGAGCAAACAGCCGGGGGAACCCAAATTCCTTCTCTCACCATCGCACTCTGCTTTATCTCCAGGATATGCAGACAGATGGGAGTTAGGAGTAAAATCCATATGTTTTCCTAAAAAAAAAAGCCCACAGAAACCTCTCAGAGTGTGTTTGTGGAATTAATCAGCTGCTGAGGGGCAAACATCACACATTTGTCGTGTGTGTGAGCAGTGTTGCTATCACCAACACTGAGTTTTTCCATTACCAACTCTGATGTTTGGAATTTGATCTTCCCAACTGTGGAAAAAAACCTCAAAACTTTGGACTGAATTTGCTGGGAATCAACTGGAACCTTTGTGGCACTAAGAAGGATTCTATTTATTACTGAGCTTAAAAATCAATAAGGGAAAAAAATGGGAAAAAGACATCCCTGACGGATGCAAAAATGAACATAAACACTCGTTCATTCCTATTATTTTATAGGAATATCAGTTAAATTCCAAACACTGGGAACAATTTGCAGACAGCACAAACAAGCCTGGATAGAGGATTAATTATAATGGCCAGGAACACTTTAAAGGAAGATGTTTCTCTGGTTTCAAATCTTTGCCAATAAATGTGTAAATAACCAGAGTCCCAAAGAAAGGGGGTGCTAAGATCATAATTCTGAGAATTTCTGGCTAACAGATGTTTCTATGATTAGGACAGAAATTAAAAAAGAAGAGGCTGGGAACTTCTAGCCCGGTTGTAATTGAGATGTTGTTCCTCAAAGGGGTTCATGAACATTTCCTGGTTCAGTGCAAGCCCTCAGGGATGGGTTAAAGAGGGTGCCTGGCTCCACATTTTCACTACAAACACAGCAATTCCATATTTTTTAGCCCCAGGACAGGGGTGACTCCCTGGTTTTGCTTTTAAAGGAGAAGGAAGCAGCTCCAGTGGTTGTTTTCACAAATATCTGCTTAAAGGATCTCCCTGGGTGTGGAGGAGCAGCGTCCCAGCAGCTGCTGCTTCCTCCTGCCTCCTTTCCCCACCCTTTGCCCGCAGCCAGAGGTGTTCCTGCAGTGGGAATAACACCTGATTTGGGGGATTTGGGAATGATCAGCAAATTAGCCCTGGGAAAGGCAAATGCCACCAATTTGTGGATGAACTTTTTCTAATTATTAGAATAAAATATTACAGTAGACACCTTTTATTGTAACCAGCAACAGTCCCTTTCATTGATCACTGCAGTGACCCCAAAATGAGCTCCATCCCAGCAGAACAGCTGGCATTTCACAGAACCACAGAACAAACCAGGTTGGAAAAGATCTTTGAGATCATCAAGTCCAGCCTGTGACCCAACACCTCCTCATCAACCAAAGCATGGCTGCGAGTGCCACGTCCAGCCTTTGTTAAACCCCTGCAGGGACGGTGACTCCGCCTGTCCCTGGGCAGAAGATCCCAATGCCCAATCACTCTTCCAGAGAAGAATATTTTCCTGATGTCCAACCTAGCCCTGCCCTGGTGCAGCTCAAGGCTGCGTCCTCTTGTCCTGCCTGGGAGAAGAGCCCCACATTTCCCAGCTACAGCCTCCTGTCAGGGAGTTGTGGAGAGTGAACCCCTGAGCCTCCTTTTCTCCAGGCTGGACAGCCCCAGCTCCCTCAGCCGTTCCTCACAGGGCTTGTGCTCCACCTTGTCACCCTCCTCTGGACGTGCTCAAACCTCTCCACGCCCTTCCAGAACTGGGGGGCCCAGAACTGGACGCAGCACTCGAGGTGTGGCCTCACCAGTGCCGAGCACAGGGGAACAACGACTGCCCTGGTCCTGCTGGCCACGCCATTCCTGATCCAGGCCAGCATTCCTGATGCCATGGGCCTTCTTGGCCACCTGGGCACACTGCTGGCTCATGTGCAGCACCCCCAGGTCCCTTTCTGCCTGGCCACTTGTTGTGGTTTGACACGGAAGGGGTTTCTTGCAAAAGGTCCTTCTGGTTCTGATCAGAACCAATGAATTATCTGGCTTCATTCTCTAGTGGGAATGTCTCCATAAGGTCAGCAAGAAAGACTCAGAGACTCCTATCTCTTTATGTGAACTGAAAAGGTTATAAAGGTGGTAAACTGACTGAAATCTCAAGGGTTGTTTCTACATTATCAGCGTGGAAAAAGTGAGAGGAGGAAAAGCGTTCTAAAGGTTTAATCTGATCCTAACTTTTGTTTCCTTCTTTTAGTTCTGCTAATAAACTTCTTAAAATCTTTTAAGTTTGAGCCTGTTTTGTTTTCTCCTAATTCTTATGTCACAGAGGTAAAATAAGCAAGTAAGAGATGATCTGAACCAAACCACTACACCACTCTGTCCCCAGCACTTGGTCAGTGCTAGATTTGGTTCCTGGTCCCAGCCTGGCCCCTCTGCAGAGCCCTCCTCCCCTGCAGCAGATCCTCACTCCCAGGTCCCAGCTCGGTGCCACCTGCAGATCTGCCCAGGGCGGACTCAGTCCCCTCATCCAGAGCATTGGGGAAGGCCTCAGACAGGACTGGGCCAGCACTGACCCTGGGGGACACCCCTGCACTGGGCACACACTGGAGGCAGCACCATCCCCACCAGTCTCTGGGCCAGTCCCTGACCCAGCCAAGGGGTCTCTGGGCCAGTCTCTGGGCCAGTCCCTGACCCAGCCAAGGGGTCTCTGGGCCAGTCTCTGGGCCAGTCCCTGACCCAGCCAAGGGGTCTCTGGGCCAGTCTCTGGGCCAGCCCCTGACCCGGCCAAGGGGTCTCTGGGCCAGTCTCTGGGCCAGTCTCTGGGCCAGTCCCTGACCCGGCCAAGGGGTCTCTGGGCCAGTCTCTGGGCCAGTCTCTGGGCCAGTCCCTGACCCAGCCAAGGGGTCTCTGGGCCAGTCTCTGGGCCAGTCCCTGACCCAGCCAAGGGGTCTCTGGGCCAGTCTCTGGGCCAGTCCCTG
>VYXG01008160.1:248619-266262 GCA_013397235.1 Lanius ludovicianus
ACCCATGTAAGTGCATCCCAGCCATGGAAGTGCATCCCATGAAAGTGCCTCCCAGCCATGGAAGCACAGCCCAGCCATGGAAGCACAGCCCAGCCATGGAAGCATCGCAGGCAGTGCGAGAGCTGCCCCCAGAAAATGGAATTTCTCTCCCAGGGAAATTCTGCTGTTCCAAATTTAATCTGCCTCTAACAGGAGACCAAGACAACACCTGCTACTTTCAGCAAACGAGCTCTGGACTCGTTTCAGCCCTTGTAGACAAAAGATTTTTCATGTTTCCAGGAGCACAGAGCACAGAAACTGAGAACACCAGCACAGATTCCAATTTCATGTACATAACACCCTGATATCCACAAATCCCATGTAAATCTAAGCAATTTATGCTGATTTGTCTGCAGCCTGAAGAACAGTAAACTACAGACAGAACCTTTCTGCTAAGGGATGTGGAATTCCAGCAGGTGTCCATGCTGGTTGGTTAATTATAAGTTATGTTTTTCCTCCCTGAAAAGTGGTGAAATGTCCCTGTGACGCAGGCAGGATCTGGAGTTCATATAAAGATCTATTCACCATTTACTGCACGAGAAAATCCCACTCTCCACCTCATCTCATTCACTGCTATTCCAGGAATCATCCTGGCTGACCTGAGAGAGGCACCACGGCAGGATCTGACGGACATTGAACCTCCAGCCAACGGTGTGAGATTGTACCCTGTGCTCCGAGGCCTCACCGAGAAGGAAGAATTATCAATTAATGTCACTGGGACTTAATTCTCTTTGACTAAATCAGCTTCTGTTGGAATTGCAGCAGCCCCTCAACCCACAGGACTGTGGTGTTCATCCAGAGCAGCTGTGGCTGCCCCTGGACCCCTGGCAGTGCCCAAGGCCAGGCTGGAGCCCCCTGGGACAGTGGGAGGGGTCCCTGCCATGGCAGGGGTGGCACTGGGGGGGATTTAAGGTCCTTCCAACCCAAACCACTCCAGGATTCCATGATCCCTGGTATCACCACCAGTCACAGCAGCACCAGCAGTGGAATTCCAAGAGCTCAACAACAACCCCAGCGCTCCCAAACCTCCACCCAGCAGCTCCCGGCAGTCCCGTGGTGTGAAATTCCCTGGAATCAGCTCCGTGTGATCACAGCAGCTCTGCTGGGACCACTCACGTGTTGCTGAAGGCACATGAGCCCCCCAGATGCCCTTCCCTGGAGCACAGGGTCTGACTCATCCTGCCCACCCCCAAAGCTCAGCTCTGCTTTCAAAATCACCAGTTTATCTTCTAGTTTAACTTTAAACTTACTGAGTGGGGCTCGGGGCAGGTGTCCCTGCCCATGGCATGGGGTGCAATGAGATGGGTTTGAAGGTTTCCCCCAACCCAAATTATTCTGGGATTCAGGGATTATAAATTCCTGATTCCCTCACTGAAAGTGGAGCTCCTTCCTTCCCAGTTCAGCACACGTGGATTGTCACATGCAATTTATTTCCTTAAAAATCGAAGATTAAAGAGCCACAAGTGTAGAATAAAAAGGGACAGATGAGGAATAAGGAAAAGGAAGGATTGCTGTCTCCATATGGAAAGTGTGCCAGGCAGTAAAATGGTGATTTTAATATTAAAATTAATAATAAGTGAACCTGAGTCACTTTGCTCTGATGAGTGCAGAGCTCCTGAGCAGGGTGTGGGGGAGGCAGCAAAGGAATGGAAAGTGACAAAAAGGCACCGATAAATCCGAGCTGTCAGAGGGTGGCACTGGAGGGGAGGAGCCACACCTTTCTTGTCCATATTTACTTTACCACAATCACGGTTTGATCTCTGTCACTGACACATTTGCTGCTCTAAAAGGCCGTTCCAACTCATCTGGCAAATCCCAAAAGCCATTCCCAGCCTGATCCTTGGGTGCCCTGTGTGCCAGGGGCACAGGTCTGGGATACAGGACAGCACTTGGGGTTAATTCACTGCACCCTCACCCCGCACCTCCCAGCCTCCCCCAGAACAGAACTTCAGTCAAAGAGTTCTGAAGAAAATGTTCCCAATCAAATCCCTGGCTCCAGTGTCACATTCCTTCAGCTGCACTTGGAATCACAGATCCCTGGAGTGGTTTGGGGTTGGAGGGACCTTAAATTCATCCCATTCCACCCCTGCCATGGCAGGGACCCCTCCCACTGTCCCAGGGGGCTCCAGCCCGGCCTTGGGCACTGCCAGGGATCCAGGGGCAGCCCCAGCTGCTCTGGGAATTCCAGCCCAGCCCCTCCACACCCTCACAGCCAGGAATTCCTTCCCAAAATCCCATCTAATCCTACTCTCTGTCACTTTGAAGCCATTCCCTGTGCCCTGTCCCTCCATGCCTTGTCCCCAGTCCCTCTCCAGCTCTCCTGGAGCCCCTTCAGGCCCTGCCAGGGGCTCTGAGCTCTCCCTGGATCCTCCCCTTCTCCAGGGGAGCACCCCCAGCTCTCCAGCCCAGCTGCACTGAGCACACAGAGTGGATGGAATTCCCCAGAAGTTAAAACAGAACTAAAAACACAACTTTGCGATTTTTCCGTCTCAGTTTTCACAAAATTTATTCATCAGTGAATTAATCTGGCTCATGGGGAACTCTACATAAAAAATCTGAAAAATCAGAAATATTCAGCCCCAAAACACCCTTGGACACACCTGAGGACTGTAGGCCTGTAGGGTGGAAGGTTTCCCAGAGGGATAAATCTGCAAAGGACCCGCCAGCTAAGCGGTGATTTAGGATTTATTGCAGGAAAAAGGAAAAAGGTGAAATTCCAAAGGCATCCAGGGAGCAGAGGGGAGCAAAGGCCCAACACTGCTGCTCCTGCCCAGAGCTTCCCTCTCTCCCACTGCTTCCAGCTGCAAACTTTGCCACATCAAAACCATCCTGCAATTTTCTTGGCTCCAGAGCTTAATGACAGGTTTTGGAATAAATGACCTTTTCCAATAAGATTTGGGAACTTTATGCATAAAGTGGATATTTCTAGATGCGTTTCCAACCTCTGGAATCGTTTGAAGGAGTCGTTTCCAAAGTTTTTATTACACATTAAAGCCCAATCTCATTCCGGGGAGTTCCGGGGATTTGTTCAGCCCGACTCAGCAAGTCCTGGGTTTGCAGGGGGAGGTGGCAGAAGGCAAATGCAAATTGTCAAATCCCATCCATGGGAAGGCTAAAATCTCAATCGAGCACTCAGAGGGCTTGTCAGGAAAATTAATTACCCTCTTGAGTTAGGGAGCTCATTTCTGTCCCCACGGACAGAGTTTAACTGTTAAAATCTTACACTGCCCACCAAGAGACAGCAACTCTGAACACAGCCAGAGGTGAAATAGGGCGGATTTAAAAAACACATCCCCAGTGCTTCACCCCATCTCTGGTGTAATTTGGGTTTCACCCAAATTTCCCTCACCCCAAACCCTTCAAAGATCTGCCCAGAACTCCTTCGAGTCATCATTTTATTGCCTCAGAGCGGTGATTTGCAACCTGAGTTTTCTGTGACATCAGGACACTCCAAAAATTAATAAAAATATCCAAGTTATGTGGAAAATGCTTAATTGGCCCCAGAATGCACCCACTCTGTGCCTGGCTCAGAGGGATGCTGTCAGCCCTGGCAGCTAAACTCTAAAAAAGAAGAAGATTGGGATTTGCTGCCTTCTGTGCTATTCCCTGTGCACAGAAAATTCCCCAGGGAAAGCCCAGTGAGGAGAAGGTTTAAAGCCAGACACTGAGCAGGCCAAAGCAGGGTGTGCAAACAGGAGATGAAGAAGAGTTCCTGAAATTCAACAGGTTTTTAATGAGAAAAATGGGTCCAAATGGGTTCAAAATGTTGGATTTATTTTGGAATGGAGCATTTTTTTACCACCCTCCCCAGAAGGGAGAGTCAGCCTAAACAAACTGGAGCCACGTGCTCTGGGAGAGAGAAAACAAACACAAAGTACACAAAAACCTGCACAAAATCTCCAAGGATGTGCAAGGGAGAATAAAAAGAAATGTTCAACCATCAGCTCCCACACTGAGACGTGACAGCAACTGGAAAAACTGGGGAGTGCACAGAGGAGCAGCTGTAAAAAGCAGGATTTGTCCAACACGGATCAGAAGCACACAGCAAGCACAGAAACTCTCCAAGCACTTGCCCATTTGAGATCAGAAAAGATGGAAAACTCACAAGAACATCTTTTTTTTCCTGCCTCCTTGTCCATATAAATGCAGCAGGGCTGTCCAGCCATGGTGGGATTAAGGCTCAGGATCCCTTTATGGAGTAGGGAAGAGTTCTCAGCGCTGCTCTGAGTGCCCAGGAGGATTTCTCAATGTCAGCACATGAGTCAGTGGTAAAGTGAGGCCATCACCCCGCTCCCTGTGTGCCATAAATCACTCCAGGAGCAATAAATCCTCTGGCTTTCTGCCCCTCCAGGTAAAGGGTGAGCTGCCAACGCCATCAGGGAAAAGGAGCCCAGTAATGCTCTTGTTCTTTGCAGATCTTTTAAACAACCAATAAAAGAGGCAAAAATCACCTTTTCTTTGCTGCCTGCACGAGCCTGGCTCCCAGGACAGGGCGTTCTCACCTACACCACATTCCCTGCTGCCACTGCACTCTTGGGGTCACTGAATGGTTTGGGATGGAAAAGACCTGAAATCCCACCCAGTGCCACCCCTGCCATGGCAGGGACCCCTCCCACTGCCCCAGGGGGCTCCAGCCCGGCCTTGGGCACTGCCAGGGATCCAGGGGCAGCTTCTCTGGGAATTCCAGCCCAGCCCCTCCTCACCCTCCCAGCCAGGAATTCCTCCCCAAAATCCCATCTCCCCCTGCCCTCCTTCAGCTGAAGGCCATTCCCTGTGTCCTGTCACTTCATTCCCTCCAAGCCCGGCCTGGCCGTGGGCACTTCCAGGGCTGGGGCAGCCACAGCTCCTCTGGGCAACCTCTGCCAACCTCTGAAGCCTCTCAAACCCTTAACTCTGAGAATACCATGAAGACAGGACTTCATTTGGATATTCAAGCCAGGCACAGAGTATTAAAAACTAACCCAAATGCCCCAGCACAGCCTCACAGGAGGTATCATTGACACAAGTGCCCCAAAATGTCCCGGGATCATCAAGGCTGGAATGGCACCTATGAACATGAGCACAGTCACACCAGCCCTGCTGAGGCAGCAGAGTTTCTGACGTGGAACTCGGCTCCTCCAGGAGATTTTTCCTGACTACACCAACTGCTCTTTGAGCTGACTGACAAGCAGAGCACAGAATCCCTTTTCACTCCCCTAATCTCCGTGGGGTTGATGCGCCGGGCCCTGGCAGAGGTTTAGGGGATTTACACTCCCAATCTCTGCCCCTCCTCACACGATTAATGCTGGTTTACACTCCATTAAAAAATGAGGCCATAAAACTGCCTTCATGGGGCTGAGTCGGTCTCCAGTTGTGCGAAAGAGTAAGCGAAACACAGCTAATTTTATTAGCAAGATTGATTTCTTGTCACCGTGTTCACAGAGCTCCTGCAAACTGCAGCAGAGCTGGGCTTATCCTGCCAGCCCAGCAGAAGCAACAGTGGGAATATCTGGGCTCAGCCTGCTGAGAAAGGGGAGAAAACTAAACCAAAATAAACCAAAAGGGAGGCCTGGGCTGGAGAGGGGAGGGACAGAGGAAGGGAGGCAGAAAAGGAGGAAGTGACATTTGTGGGTCACCAAACGTGGCCTGGAGAGCCACCAAAAAGTCCCACAATGTACACACAGAGTGAAAAAAACCAAGAAACCTGCAAACATTATAATTAAGCCATAAAATCATAGAATGAGTTGGATTGGAAGGGACCTTCAAGTCCATCCATTCCCTCCCCCTGCCACGGGCATGGACACCTCCCACTATCCCAGGTTGCTCCAACCTGGCCTTGGACACTTCCAGGGATGGGGCAAAACCCCTCCAGGGAAGCACTGGAGGCTGATGTTAAAGAATCTGGTGCCCAGCCCTGGCCATGGTGGGTGGTGGAGCTTCCAGGAGCTCCTTTCTGCTCTCACCAAAGCTGTGCATTACACAGAACTCTGGCTCTATTTCATTTTTGTGCCACATTTTCATTTCCTGATTTCCTCCCCTACCTCCTGTCTCACCCCAAACTTCCCTGGCCCCCCAGCACAGCGAGGGCAGGCAATTCCCAGGCTGGCAGAGTGAAACCCTGGGATCCCTCTGCAGGGGCTCTGCGGCAGAGCCCGGGATGACTCATGGGTGTGCACGGAAATTAAACCAAATCCAATCCAGCCTAAGTAGTGCCATCCATCACTCCCAGGGCCAGGGGGACTGCCAGGGCTCACAGCAACACCTTCTGCATCCTGAGGAGCAGCATTTCTCTCTGGGAATTTTCTCTTGGGATGGGCAGGGACACTGGAATGTGCAGTCACTGCTGCCTCGACATCCACAGGCTGATCTGACAGATATTGGGCATTATTTACAAATAAACAGATAAATATTAATAAATGAGCGTTTTTTGCATTATTTAGCAAATGACCACCCTATGAAATGATCAAGGCACCTTTTGGTCAGGCACCAACACAAACGAACGCTCAGATAAAGATATTTTTCCAAGCTAAAAACAGAGAGTGGTTCCTGCAGAGAACAGGAGCCACACAGATGTGGGAGAGCAGCACCATGAACTGTCAGCTCCAAATGCCATTTTGGAGTTGGTTTTTATTGTTTTTCTTTGCAGACAGAATGTTGAAAAGGGGCTTGAAAGAGCAATCAGGGTTATTTTGCAAATTGCCCTGGAAAATCAGCGAGCACATGGGGAGAAGGCATAAAAGAGCCTGTAAATTTAACGGGGAGAAACAAACACAATTATCCAAGGCAGAGCAATTCCAGTTGCTCCAACACTTGCTCAATACAGAACGGGATCTCAATCACTTCAAGGCCAGAGCAGCTGGGTAATGAACAGTCCCTGTGAGTGCTGAGCACCCTCAGCACTCCCAGCAGCAGGAATTGCTCCTTCCAGCTGCCAATTCATAACTCTGGGAGCAGGGAAGGATTTCCTGCCTCTGGGACCCTGTCACTGAGTTATTCTTTGCTTCACCTGTCCCCAGCCAGGCTCTGGTTGTGCCCTGCTCTGTCCCATGATGGGCATCTAGAAAGCACCAGAAGAAGGGCTCTCTTCCTGTGTTACCAGGGGTTTCTCACCTGGAGGGCTGGGATACAGCAGCTTTCCCAGCAGGGGCTGCTGCCCTGCCCAGTGCAGGGCTTTGGACATGAACTGGGGAGCAGAACCTGTCAGGAGGGAGTGGTTTGGCCCTCATCAGTACTGAACCCAAATATCAGCATCAGCTGATGGAATGCTGCTTAAATTAACTCAATTAACACCTTTACAAGAGGAAATTATCATTATCATTTATTATTATTACTAACAGTTTACGAGGAGGGGATAAAATCATTTGATCAAGGAAAATCCAAGCTGGGAATTCGAGTGGTGGCTGCTGTGTCCCTGTGTCTTGGGGTGACTTTATGATGTGTATCCCCTATTGCTGCTCCATGCCCAGATGTGATTCCTGAGCCTTTCTGTGTCTTTAAAACGGGGTGAGAGAGAGAAATAAAAGCCAGACGAACTTTTCAGAGCAGTTTGTGCTGCAAGGTCACTCTACTCCTCTGCGTGCCTCTGGGGCAGCAAGAGCAGAGGCAGCACCCTTTCCTGCTTTTCAGGGCTCTGTTTTCTCCAGAGAGATGGAGAGTTAAACTCTTCTCCCCTGGGACTTCTTCTTCTCTTCTGGAACTGTTCAGAACTTCCCACCGAGCCCCAGAGGGGGCCCAGGCCTGCCCAGCTCCAAAGAGGAGAGGGAGACCACACCCAAAGGAAGGACTCAGAGTGTACCAGGTTCTCCCCACAGCGAGACGTTTCATTGTCTACCATTTTTCTTTTCCCATTGTGCACTGTGTCTGTTAAATAAATAGGTCTTTTCACTTTCCTCTGAGGAAAATTTATTTTTTCCCAAACCTGGAGGGGCAGGGGTGGCTGTAACCTGCCTTCCATCAGAGGATGTTCATTTTGGACGTTCCTCCATTTGTCTCAAACTAGGACACCCTGTTTTGTGCTCTGCCCACTGGGTCAGACACCAGGAATACTCAGATTATCCAAATCCTGTGGGTTTTGGTGCTCTTCCAGCTTTGTCTGCTTGTTTGGCTCACCCTGTTATTGACATCTCTGAAGGGGGTTGGAAAACACACACGGCAAACCCAAACAGCTCAGACACACGGAACAATCCCAAAGAGCTGAACTCCAACCTCAGCTCAGGAAAATGTTCTACTCCTCTTAAATCTCTTTTCAATTTCTCTTAAAAGAGAGAAAGCCACATAATGTCTTTGACTTTAAAATCTGCATAAATAACCTGAATAATTGATGAGTTTTGCACTTTATAACCAGTCTGCGCTGAATATGAATTATTCTTTAAAAAAAACAGAATAAAGCTGAGAAAAGGAATGGGTACATTACGAACATTTTTTGAGGATGAGAAACAAAATTGGCATAAAAATGTAGAATGGTTTGGGTTGAAAGGACCTCAAAGCTCATCCAGTGCTGTCCAGGGACACCTCCCACTGTCCCAGGGGGCTCCAGCCCGGCCTTGGGCACTGCCAGGGATCCAGGGGCAGCCCCAGCTGCTCTGGGAATTCCAGCCCAGCCCCTCCCCACCCTCCCAGCCAGGAATTCCTTCCCAAAATCCCATCTAATCCTACTCTCTGTCACTTTGAAGCCATTCCCTGTGTCCCTCCATCCCTTGTCCCCAGCCCCTCTCCAGCTCTCCTGGAGCCCCTTCAGGCCCTGCCAGGGGCTCTGAGCTCTCCCTGGATCTTTCCCTTCTCCAGGTGAACACCCCCAGCTCTCCCAGCCTGGCTCAGCCACAATCAGCTGCTCCCACCAGGCTGGTACTGGCTCTAACTGGTCCAAAATACCCAGACTGGTTCAGTTGCACTGATTCTTATTTTAGAAGGAGCCCAGATTTTCACTGCTGCCCAGGAGAAGTGAGACACAGATGTTGACTCTGCTTTTCCTGTTTATTCAAGCCTTTAATTCCCTGTTTTTCTGTATCCAGCACAGCCCAGACTGCCCCAGATCCCCACCTGCATCCCCAAAACTGTGACCAAGCAGCCCAGGAGCTGGAACTCCCTGCAGGGTGTGGGCTGCAAGGACAGGCTGGAATGAGGTGCTTCATCATCCCTTTCAACCAGTCACAAACCGAATCTGTTTTATGGGGTAAACTTTCAAAAATAAACCCCCACCTAATCAGAGTGATGTTTTCATTTCATATAAACACTGAATGAATTCACTGTAAAAGGCAAAACAAAATTATTCCGTCTCAACACCACCAAGTATCAGGATATTCTCAGAATGAAGTGGGAACCCTTGAAAAAGATGTCTTGAGTTATGAAGTTGCTCTGCCAGCAAAGAAATGTTTCCATTAAATGCTTGAAGTTTTAATGAAATTGCACATTGTGACAGAAAACTGTTCCCCAGAACACGTGTGCTCATTCCCACTCTGCACTGACTGCTCTGAGGAGCCAGGATTGGGACATTTTTAATATTTTTATCTCAAGTGTGCAGTGTAAAACACAACCTGCCTCCTTCAGTTCAGCAGTTCCTGATAAAAGCAAGGTCTTCTCACTAATTAAGGGAAGGGAAAAGGTTCCTGGAGCTGCCTGGGGTCTGTGAGCTCTGGATCAGGCACTGATGAAACCAATTCTGCTGCTGGTTTTCCATCATTACCTCTGTCCCAGGAGACAGAGGGGCCATGGCCAGGCTGCATCCCAGATCCATCAGCTGGGGCAAGGGGAGAGGGAAGGTTGGCAGCAAGTCCAGGGGTGGCCACAGAGATGCTCCAAGAGCCCCTCTGCCATGGACTGGCAGTGCCCAAGGCCAGGCCGGACAGGGCTTGGAGCAGCCTGGGACAGTGGCAGGCGTGGCACTGGGTGGGCTTTAACCCCTTCCCACCCAAACCATTCCATGATTCCATGAGTTGCAAGAGCATTTCAGGATTTCAGGAGCAGCACATCCTGCTCCCCGATGGCTGCTGGACCTCAAATCCCAACCAAAGGGTTTTAAATGTGATGCCTTTTCCTGTACAACATTTGGGGGTCTCAAATCGAGCTCTGGAGCCCACAGGACACTGACTGCACACTCTGGACTTACACAGCTTGCAATCTTTATTATCTGTTTTTTCCTAGAAGCTCTAAAATAACAAAACCATAATTAAAGATGCAGCACCCTCCATTTTCACATCCCTTAGTGGTTTCTTGCCTCGCTGTTGCCTTTGAGGAGGATGATCCTGGGCATGGCAGCAGAACAAGGAGAGGGAGTTCTGGCTTTGTTGGAAAGGGAATTGCTACACTCCAGACAAGGCACAAATCCCTGCCGTGTTCCCAAAGGCAGGAACACAGTCAGGAAAATGGGATTTTATCCCCAGTGTGCTCTTGAAGGGTAAACAGTGAGAAAAACCAGCTCTGGAAGGGAAGCAGGGCTAAAGATGGGCTGAAGGAAACCCAGTGCCACAGGAAAGGATAAACTTTAAATAGTGACAAGGACATCAAAGCCGTCTGTGCCTCCTGCTTTCGGTTCAGGCTGTGTTTGCACCTCAGGCTGGGAAAGCCGAGATTAGGGAGAGCAGAAATCTCTGGGGTTTGTTCCTTCTTGCTCCCCCTCCTGCCAGACATAAATGAACTCCCTAATTGTCAGCACACCCAATTAATAACCCCCGGAAGAAAAGAGTCTTTCGGCATCCGCCTCCCCCAAAGGGGCACAACCCCGAGCACAAGCCCAGCCCTGCAGTCACACACATCCTGCCAGTGCAGAGGCTCCCCTTCCCGAGGGATGGTCACTGTCCCAGGCAATCCCAGGACGCCAGAGAGTTCCAGAATTCCAGGCAGTTGCAGGACAATGCCACAATTCCTACTGCTGCCATCACGAATCCCTGATGTCCAAACACCGCCTGCTGATGGGCACGGAAGGACCCAACCCCAGCTCCAAGGAGCCTTCAGACCTGAGGAACATCCTGCAGGAAAGAGCTGTAAATCCCTGGATCATTAACAACTGTGGCTGTTTCACCCAGGGAAGAGGAAGGCATTCCAAACCAAGAGCCACAAACGCTGAGAATCCTTCAATTGAAGCGCTCACCCTTTTTTTTTTAACCACAATTTTTTCATTAGACCATTTTTTCCCCTCTCCCTCAGCCCCTGGCTGAGATTTTATTGTTGGAGGATGTCATCGGGGCTGTTTCAGATCTGTCAGAAATAATCTTCTCATCTGCCAACTGCTCCCGGGGAGGAGATGAGCTCTCGTTCCGACTGACAAGACGTGCTGAAGAGCCCGGGCTTTCTCGGAGCCTGTGAGAAGCTGAAGTTCCCCCATTGTGTGAATCCTGTCAAAGTTGGCCCTGCAATTTTCCTAATGACAGCTGCTGTCAGCTGAGGAGGGGAAATTATTCTGTTCAGCTGGGAATGCTGACAGGAACTGCAGAGAGGGCCTGAGCACTGGAGGAGAGAAAAAGGGGCCAGGTAGTGGAGGGAGGGTGTGGCAAATTCACCCAGGCACCCTGGAAAGACTCAACTCAAGGTATTTTCAGTCTACTTCCAAAATCCCAGGGAGTTATTTACTCTGGCAAGAAAGGAATGACACAAAGTTAAATAAACCACCTCAGGAATAATATTTGAGAGGCCCAGCCAAGTCCACAGAGCTGTTTTGGTGTCTGTAATTGCACATTTTGACACCATTTCCAAGGGCACGATGCAATTGGGATTGCCCAGCTCCCTTGTCCTTTCAGTGGGAGATCTGAAATTATCTGAGATACTTTTTGAAGTCATTAAAAATCTTCATTAAGTGCCTGTGTGCGTTTTTTGGAACCTGTTCCCAAACTTTCCTATTACAAAGGGGCCTCACCATGTGAATTTTGCAATTCCTTCTTTGCCCCAGAGCAGAGCCAGAGATCCACCTTTGCAAACACATTTTTGTGGAGCTCCATCCAGTTTGGAGATGGACAGAAGGAAAGAAATTGCAATTTCACCCTTCAGTTGGGAATGAAAATGAGGAAATCAAACAGAACAACAGGAGTTCTTTGGGCTCCAACCGAGTCATTCCCACTCTGCAATTCCCATTCGGGAGCTTCCATCTGCTCTTCCCACAAACTGTGAGGTACAAAGGGTGGGAAGCAGGAGCAGCAAGGGCAGAACTTGCACCACCTACAGCTGTGTCTCCAGTTTCCTGCTGGAACTGGTGGAATAGGTGTCAACAACCACCCTGTGGGGTTGCCCACATGTTGTTAAAACATTCCAAAAAACATACACATAAATTATCCAGGGGGCCATGGCTCTTTGGAAACGGGTTTATTACAACTGAAATGCATTAAGTCAGCCAGGAATAAGATAAAATGTTATCAGTACTCTACAGCAGCCTGAATAAAGCACTATTTAAATCCATTCCAACCTGCACCAGGACGCCTGCTCAGGAGCCACCAGACACACAAACTCTGAACTGCTGGGTACTTCCCTCACTGTCACCTCTCCATTGCAGGGTCACCTCTGCCTGCCTGTGCTCCTGCTAACCCCATGCTCCCCTGTCCATGTCTCAGCAGACTCCTTTGGAAATAGGATTTCAGCCTCTCCAAGAGCAGAAATTCCACACTGAGGGCAGTCTGTGCCTCAGTTCTTGGGGCTCAGAGAGGCTGAGCAGCCACAGAGTTAATGTGGGTCCATGTTCACCTGTCCCTCACTGCCAGGTTTTAAAACTTTAGACTCAGAGTGATGCAGATTCAGCTCTGGAGGAAATGTTTTGTCCAGATTATGAAAGAAAAGATGTTTAATGAGGCCCCCAACGTTGTCTGCAGCATTTTTCAGCTGCCCAGGTCAAAGGAGCCCTCCCTGTGCAGGGAGATTTGTTCCAAGCTCTTGGCCATTCCCTCAGGAAATCTGCAGCACATTCTCCTCCTGACACCAGGACTCTCATAAATCTCCCCCAAATTACTCCAAGCTGAGGAAACATTCAGAGCAGGCCTGAAATTCAGTTTTGTTTCTCCCTGTAGTTTGTACTGAGCAGAACCATCATTTCCTGGGAGTATCAGACAGCCCCAGCTCAGTTTGCCCCCAGGGCTTCCTCCAACCCCTGCAAAGGCTGAGCTCTTCCTTCAGCACCAGAACATCAAACAGATGATGATGGAGGGGATTTTTGACCTGGCTCCCAGAGTCACTTTAAGACCAATGTTTACAAAGCTGGGCCTAATCTGCAACTTAATTTTCAGCAAGTGACTGCTGTGTCCTCTTTATCTCACGATATCTCTTGTATTTTAAATATAACCATCCTTTTAAGGGTTATATTTCATCTTACCACCAATCTGTGTGTACAGAAATGCCTTTGCTACGTGGCACCAACCAAATTATCCCCCAAACCCAAGCAGAAAAGAAACCTCCCATTCTCCAGCTGTTTTAATGACCCTCCAAAGCTGCATCCCTGCGAGCAGGGCCGTGCTCACAACACCTGAAGTGTGGGTTGGGAACAAATGGGACAGTCTGCACAAATTCCTGGGATCCAGGAGCATTTCAGAAAGTTTCCCAAGGATGGAATCAGTGACAGCAAGCCCTCACGGGGTGAGGATCCCCGGCAGGTCCAGCTGTGTGCACCACAGGAGCTCCAGCAGGTTTTCCACCGAGAGAGCCCAGGTCAAACACAGCTCTGCTGTGGAGAAGAGGGAAAAAACCAAATCCAGAAAAAAGAAGATCATGACAATTCAAAATTCATCATCTCCTAAGGAACAGATTAAATGTGTTACAAGCAGGAAACTTTTCTCCAAAATGTGGAAGGAGTCTCAAGTGCAGCTGCCCGAGGTTCCAGACTCATATTTGTTATGCAAAACTGCCCTAAAAAAAGACCTCAAAGAGCCACAGGATCCCAAATCTGGAGTGGTTTTTATCTCCTAAACAGTTTTCCAGCTGTTGCATTTGTAATTAACACCAGAACAGCTTTTTGCCTTTCTCATTTCTACTTCCAGGGGAAGAAATGATGAATCAAGGAATGGGGAAAGGGAAGCTTTGCTGGACAATCAAGAACAGCCAAACCAAACAAAACCCCTGCAAATTATTCCCAGCTTAAAGCCTTGTCAGTGTCTCAGTGGCTTTAAATCCTATTCAGGTGATTAGCCAGTTCCACTGTCAGAAAGATTAAGAGATTGATCTTTGAGAAGGATTAGAACAAGATTTTTAGTAATTTTTCTAAGCACAGTGCACACTTTTAGTGGGAAGTTTCTCCTCCTGGACCTGGCTGTTGTATCAGCAGGAACAATTCCGTTCCTTTTCTCCTTTCACAGCCTCCTCCCATGGATGATCAGATGACAGAGCTACACAGAGAGCACTTGGAAACCTCTGAGATAAACACAGCGCTGGGGTGTGGGGCTGGGGGGAAAACAAGGAGGAGGAGGAGCTGATCTTGTGGGAACAGCCAGTCCTCCACGAGCCACCCCTGACCTACAGACACCAAACTTAGGGAGCTCTGTGTTCTCAGGAGGACAAAAAAAGGTGGTGTTGGTATCTGGTCCATGAGGATCCTGATAAGGTGGAGCTGCTGCCCAGCAGATTGTCCTGGGGGATGCTCCCACCAGCAGGGTGGAGCCATCCTAAATGAGGCCAGGAGCTACAAGGAAGCATCAGTCCTACTAATTACTTTGCATTCCTGCTAATTATTTTACATCGTTTTCCCCAGAGCAGCTGTGGGTTCCCCCTCCCTGGAAGTGTCCAAAGCCGGGTTGGATGGAGCTTGGAGCACCCTGGGATAATGGGAGGTGTCCCTGCCCATGGCAGGGGTGAAATCAGGCGACCTTTATGGTCCTTCCAACCCAAACCATTCAGTATTCTGTGATTTTACCTCCGAAAAAGCAATTTAGGCTGGGGAAAGCCCAATGAAAGCCCTTTGTAGCTGTCAGTGAAACCTCCCCAAGAGGAAACCCGGAGGAGGTACCAGAGGGGCCAGTTTGGCAAAGCCCTCCCTGCTCTCCACACCCCCAGGGCCAGCTGGGATTTACAGAAGGTTTCAAGAGGTCCCTGCCCTCAGCTCTGCTGTCCTGCCCTGCTCCTCTCCTGTTTCCTGGGGCTGCAGTGAGGGAGCACCGAGCAGGACAGAGATGAACATCACACCCTTCCCAAGGGCTGCTTTCAATTCCCCCGGACACAGGTTTGGCTCCTCCACTGCATCCCTGTGGATTTATAACTTCCTGAGGAAGCTCAGCCTGCCCCCAGTCCTGTTTTTGTTGTGTTTTGCAGCATTTCTGCACAAGGGGTCGTGGAGAACATCCCATTCCGAGCAGCCCCTCCTGGAGCAGCCCCACCCCCCAGTCTCACCTTATCTGGTGCCTCATCTCTTGATTTTAATTCCTCACCCCATTTCCTTTACGGCTTTTAAACACCCTAACAAAATGTTTAGGGTTTCATTCTCCATAATTTCAGTATTTCATAGCAAATAACTTCATTCCAATGCAATCTGAAGTGCTCTCAGCACCACATTATTTATATTTCCACCCAATCAGAAGTACAAAGCAAACAGCTTTATTCTCCTGTGACACCCACGGCCTTCTACAGGGAAATTCCAAGCACTGAAAGCTCCAAATGGATGAAACACCACTTTCTTAAGCACCTACTGTGATTAAAAACTCTGGTTAGGCCAAAAATCTCATTTATTTCCTACCCAGGAACCTTTAGAGAGAGATAGGAGAGGCCATGGCCTGGAGGGAACCCTCTTCCCACCCTCACTGGTGAACACAAACATCACAAAGGAATTGTTCCATTTGATTCCTGTAAAAGATCCTTTAACTTTGTTGTAGCATCTGCATGAAGCCTTTGACTTCTGGCTCAGAATTTCCCAGCTCTGCATTTTGTATTTTTCTTAATTCTGCACTTTCAGAACTGAGGGGAATTCCCTGTTTGTTCTCCAGGAGTCTGTGTTTTCTTTTCTTCTAATTCACTGAACAGTGGTTGTATAAAGAGAAGAAAAAAGTGGGTGAGAAGGATCAGAATTGGGATTTTTGAGATCCCTCCCTGCCCATTGCCTGAGCATCACATGAGGCAACAATTTAATTTAGAGCAAGACTGACAAACAACACTCAAACCACTGAGAATTGTCAACTCCAGGCAGAGGAGATCAACCAGGTGGGATTTTGGAAATCCCATATTCAATATCTGCACCAGGATGCCTTGGCAGCTTCTGGAGGTGTGGAGAACATTTAATTAAAGCTGATTCAGCTCGGTGGTCCCAGATGTGGAAGGCAGTAGATGGAGGCAGAAGTTGTTAATTAAAGCCCCCCTGCCCAGACAGCTCTCAACAACGTGGCCTCAGACCAGGAAAACAAACAGGTTGCAAGGAGGCAGTTTAGTCCTGAATTTCCTGGGCATCCCAAGGGAGCAGCAGGTTCTGGAGTTCCCTGGATCTGAGCCTGGAGCTAAACCTGGATCCAAACCCTCCACACTTTTGGAGGCTTCAGAGAGGAACAAGCCCTGCCCTGGAGAGGCAGAACCTGTGCAAAGTCAATTCTGGCCCTCCTAGGGCTGGAAATTCCTACCAGGAATTCTTCTGCTCTTCCCCTTTTAATACACAGAGAAACCAGAGCCTGATGTACTAAAGGACAATCCAAGGTCGTGAGGTTTTTGTGGGGCTTTTTTTGTGTGTGTGGTTTTTTGTTTGTTTTTAGTTGTGTTTGTTTTTTGGTTTCTTATGGGGGTGTGGATTTGTTAGTTTGTTTTGGTTTTATTTTTTTAAGCTGAATGTTCCCCCCAAGAGTTTCTGCATCTCCTTCAGACAGCTTAAAAGCACATCTCCAAAATGCATTTAGGATATGTCTGCACCCTGGAAAGCCTTGTTAGCATCCTCCTTTATTTGGGCAGAACAAAGCCAGTATGATTTAAGCAGCAACTTCAATACAGAGAGAAAGAGAAATGTTATTACAGTTAGTGGGATAAAACCCTCTGCAAGGGCTTGACAGCTGAGAGGAAGAATGCAGCCTCAGAGAAATGGAAATAATTAAAGGGGGGAGCATCAGGAGGCAAAACTGCTGTGAGTAAACAGAGTGGATGCCTCAGTCTGGGTCAAAAACTCATCCAGGCCGGGCTCAGGGCTCGGGGAGGGGATGGAATGAGCCAAGAGAAATAAATTCCAAGTATTCTAAACTCATTAGCACAGCGCAAAGCTCTGCACTGCATTAAACATCACTCCCAAGGCCTGAGGAGGCACAGCCATGGCTGGTGTGGGATTGATGGTGAAGGAAAGGTGATCCACATCCCAGAGGGATGGGGAGGGATGGGAAAATGATCCACATCCCTGAGGGATGGGGAGGGATGGGAAAATGATCCACATCCCAGAGGGAATGGAGAGGGATGGGGAAGCAGTAGTGCCAGCTTGTCCTGTGTGAAGAGAGGCTGAGACACCCTCAGTGGCACTGGAAGAGCAGCACGGCAGTCAGGAACCCTGAAATACCAGGGAAAAGCTAAACTCCAAACTCTCCTCTCCTCCTGCCCCCTCTGCTGTCTCCGGCATCACCAAGACACCACAGACAGAGCCCCTTCCCGAGGACAGGCTGGAATTCAGAGCAGGAAGGAGGTGTGGAATGCCAGCCTGCTTTTCCTGCAGCCAGAGAGCAGCTGAAGTCCCCTGTCCTGTGCACAGAGTGGGGGGAAGGAGCCTCT
>VYXG01008160.1:266852-286281 GCA_013397235.1 Lanius ludovicianus
CTGCCCTGCCCTGCCCTGCCCTGCCCATCCCAGCCCAGCCCAGCCCTGCCCTGCCCAGTCCAGCCCTGCCCAGCCCAGCCCAGCCCTGCCCTGCCCTGCCCTGCCCAGGGCGAGCCCTCTGCTGGTCCCACCCAGCTCCAGAGGAGCTGTCGCTAAGCTGGAGCTGCCCGAGGCAGGGAAGAGCAGAACCACCACCGGGACAACAACTCTGTCACTGCGAGGGAGCCGTGCAGGGTGTCCCTGATGTCCAGCCCCGGTCTCTGGATCTCCTCCCAGCCAGCCCGGACCCCCGGGGGGTGTCTGCAATAAGCCCACCGGGCTGGGTTGTGCTGCCTGCCGTGTGCCCCCTTCCCTCACACCTCCGGCTGCTCCCGGCTGTCATGGGTGAGGGAAGCACACACCAACTGCCTGGCACTGAAGGGTGCCCCATGCTGGCTCTTGTCCCAGCCCAGGGAAAGGACTCGAGTGAAATCCTGTCCCCCAAAATGAAGGCAGCTCCTCAGCCGCTCCCAGCCCCAGAGCAGCAGCACATCCCTGGGTCGGACACCAGCGCACCTCTCCCGGACAGGGACACCTCCTCCAGACCAGCTCCCGGACAGGGACACCTCCTCCAGACCAGCTCCCAGACAGGGACACCTCCAGACCAGCTCCCGGACAGGGACACCTCCTCCAGACCAGCTCCTTGTTTCAAACCTTCACGCTTGCAAAGCACAGAGCCTTTGGGACATCACCAGAGCCACAAAAGTAATTAAAACTCCGGAAAGAAGATGGAAAAACGATGAAGATTAAACTTCCCAACAGCTGCTGAACGTTACCAGAAGTTTCTGCCCACCAAACCAATACGAGGTGATTTTTGGTGGACAGGCTGGAGTGAGTTGAAGTGACAGGAGTGGGAATGAACGGTTGCTCAATGGGAAGTGACAGTGAGAACACCCAAGGGTTGCTGCTTTACTCGCTCACTGTGATTAACAATGTTGTCCACAAAGATTGAAACTTAATTAACATTTTTAAATTGTGCTTTGACATTTTTAGCTCTTCCTATAAAAGCACTCGTGCAGCTGTGCGGGTGCAGAGCTTTAACTGTTTGAACCACTCACCCACTGGAGGCTGATTGTGCTTGACTCCTGACAACAAAAACACCAAAATCCAGATTTAGCCGGCATTTAAAGACTGCTCCAAGCTCCTGGGGTGATTCAGCGCCTGAGATCAGAGCCCCCTTCTCAAACAGGATTAAATCCCTCACAAAATGTTCCATTAACTTTGGTAAAGGAGTTTTGCTCAAATGGGATCTTGGAGCAGAGGATTACAGTAAGCTTGACCCTGGTGAGTTGATAACACACCTATCTTTGGGTGAAAAAAATAAGAAATTCAAGCTTCTGCAAGAACTTTTTGTTCACTGCTCCCACGGAATTTCCAAAGTCAGCTTCCCAATTAAATCAGGAGCACCAAAGCAGATGGAATGGGACAGAATTATTTACTTTTCTTGTGAAAGGGCAGGGCCTGCAGGAGGAAACTCAGAATTATATTTGACTTTGGGGTGCTGAAGTCAGAATTCCTCGAACAATCCCAGTTTCCCAAGAGTTTATGCTCTTTTCCAGGTCACTCCTTGGAGGTTTCACAGATTTGATCCAAGGACAATCAGTATTTCTCTTTGAGTATTAAAAAATAGGACAGGAGGACTCTGGAAAAGAAGGAAATGCAATTTTCTGGAGACAGTATAAAATTCTGTTAAATCAATAATGGAAAAGATATAACTCCTATATAAAATATGCTGAAAAGCAGGGAAAGAAGGAACTTTTTTTCTGAGTTCTGGCAGGAAATCCACAGTCCCTTGAAGTCTCTGACATGCACCAGAGAACAGGTCTCATCTTTTGAGTGGGAACACAATGGATTTAATAAAATTCACTCTCCTGGCAGAGGAATGTAAATATTGGAGTTACATAAACACTGCAGCAGGGCAGAGTGGCCGTGCCCAGCCAAGCCGGGCTAGGGTAAACAACTCTCCTTGTTCCACTGAATATTTAACAGCTCCATTTAGAGAGCAGAGCTGTTGCACCTTTTCTGTGTGCACCAGGTGTCAAGACACAATCACATATCAATCCATTCAAATCAACCCTAAACCAGAGCCTCTTATAGAAAAACACAATGCAATTAGAAGGAAATGGTCAGCTCAATATTAGCCCGCTAATGAGAACTGCCTCGATGAAATGACTATATTCATTTAATTAAAAAGCTCATTATGGACCCCATTCAAAGTGCTGTTCACTGAACTCTTTCATATCAATCTCATTTGTGTTTGCAGCATGTTTGGGGCATTATGTTGATTTGCACAAGCAGGTTCTGGAGAACAAAGTCTTGGGGAAAAAAACACTTGGCCCCTCATGAAAGGGTTTTACGAGAGATAAATGTGTATATAGATGAAAATGAGCACCAATGGTTATTTTCTACAATACCTGCAGCTCAGGGTCGGGACTAGGAGGGATGTAGTAATTTCCAACCCGGAGTACAGCTCAACTCCACGTGCAGCAGTTGCTGAATCACCAGGAATTTCACTCAGATGGTTTGGGAAGCATCAGTGCCACCCTGGAGGAAGGAGGAACTGGGGGGGGAGCTGCAAACGGCTCCAGCAGCCCCTGACTGCCAGTAAATGCAGAGGGAAACTGCATTTCTCCCACTCCCACACACAGACACCATGGAAAATGCAGAATTAAGGAGGGACACAACAGGAAATGACATTTTCCAGCAGTTGCATGCACAGATTTTGGCCTTTGCTGAACAAACAGGAGTTGGAGCTGAAAGATGCTGAAGAATATCAGCCACTGCTGTGTGACAACTTGAGGGAAAGCATTGCAGCTTTTTAGAGCAAGTTAAAAAGCTTGTAATCAGCCAGATGCACAACTCCTGCTTTGACAAGGCACTGCAGGGATAAGCAGTTGGATTTTTATCCCCTTCACCTCAGAGGCTTAAATACCGTGGAGCAAAAGCACCTTCAATATGCAGAATCACTGTCTGGACAGACAAATTCCAAAAGGTAACCCCAGCACAGGTTGAAATGCAAAATATTTGCATTTTCAGCTCAACCCCATTGCTGAGCTGACCCAGCTGTGAGAAATTCGCTGCAACCTGGGAAATTATTTGGAATCTCAAAGATTATAACATAAATCTTTGCTTATCAGAGGCACAGCCCTGAGTACTGAGTGATAAATATCCAGTATACTTCCCCCACCAGGCCCTGGTAGCACCAGTTGAGCAGGAGTGGCAAAGCAGGAAGAAATTCTGATTTTCACATCTGATTTTCAGCATTTCAGGGCTTTGGGGGCAATTATGACCCATGCAGTGTGTGTCTAAATCTGCCAGGAAGCTGCATTTGGGTAATACCTCAACAGAACACAGAACTGGGATGGCCTGTGGGTTAAAGAGGGGCTCAGTCCCAGGGCCGAGGGCTCAGTGCTAGAGTTGAAATATTCAATTCCAGGGCTGAGATTCTTAGCTCCAGGGCTGAAATACTGAGTTCTGGGGTTGAAATATTCAATTCCAGGACTGAGGTTCTCCATGCCAGGGTTGAAAGAGTCAGTTCTAGTGCTGAGCTTCTCAGTTCCAGGCTGAGGGGCTCAATTTCAGAGCTCAGGGTCTTAATTCCAGGGCTGAAACACTCAACTCCAGGGCTGAGGGGAGCAGTTCAAGGCTTAGGAGTTCAATTCCAGACCTGAGGGGTTCAATTCCAGGCTGAGACGCTCAATTCCAGAGGCTGAAATATTCCATTCCAAGGCTGAAATACTCAATTCCAGGCTAAGTGGCTTAATTTCAGAGCTGAGTGGCTCAGATCCAGGGCTGAAATCCTCAATTCCAGGGCTGAAATCCTCAGTTCCAGGGCTGAAATCCTCAATTCCAGGCTGAGAGGCTCAGTTCCAGGGCTGAAATCCTCAGTTCCAGGACTGAAATCCTCGATTCCAGGGCTGAAATCGTCCATTCCAGGGCTGAAATCCTCAATTCCAGGCTGAGGGGCTCAGCTCCAGGGCTGTGCTGTTAACATTCAGCTGAGCTCTGGCCGTGCCAACACTTGAATTATTTATGCCATTGCCAATGTTAAGACCCAGCATTTCCAACAGAGGCCTTGTGGCCCGGCCTTTGGCAGTGGCCGCTCCTGCTAATGAGGGCGAGTGGTGCCAGTGACCCCCATCCATTGCAGCTGCACAGGGAGCCTCTGGGGACTGGGAACCAGGGGCTGCCGTGCTCCCACCCTGCTGAAGGGACAGAGCTCCGTGGCACACACGGACAGGGCCATTTGGAGCACAAGCCCCCCTCAGCTTTTAGTGCTGATTCTGGCCCATTTTGCAGAGCTGTTGAGATGTCTGCTAAAAGCAGCCTAAAACCCAGTGATGAGCCAGCAGTGCTGCCCTTGTTTGTATTCACAGCCCCTCAGAAAGCAGGGGTTTTGGAGAGGCTTGTTAGTCATAATGTCTAATGCTCGTCAATGCAATTATGTCCCAGCAGATGTTGCTGAGTGCTCTGGACACTCCTCTGCAGCCTCCAGGGCTGTGTTGGCCACCAGCAGCCCAGCCCAGGACCTGCCTGGGGGTCACAGGGGTGGCAGAGAGGTTCGTTTGGGTTCTCCTGGACCTTTGGTCATTGCTACTGAACATATCTGAAGGCAAAGTTACCTTCTGAAAGTAAAAGAAGACACAAAAAATACAAAAGAGTGATATAAAGGGTCATTGGTATCACGGTAAAGGCCAGGGAGAGAAGTGTTACCAGCCTTAGAAATGCTGCCAGAGTCCAGACAGGCTCCATTTCTTCTGGAAGCTCATTTTCTGAACCCTTAGATAAGAATATTTTGTTCTCTTCCACATGTTAAAAATGAAAACCTAGCAACAAAAATGCAATTGTTTTCTTAAAGAGAGTGCGAGCTTCATTTAATCTCTGACATCTTTCACCTTACCAGCATCCTACACTGAATATCTCTGCTCCATGTCCCTGGCACTGATGGAATCTGGACCAGCACAAGTGGGAAAATCTCACACTTCAATTCACTGAGCAGCATCAGGTCTTAGTTTTCCTCCAGCGACCAGCACACAAACAATCAAAAGATGCAAATCATGCCCTCACTTGTGCAAAAACATGATGGAAGAGGGGAGTATTTTATATTAGACCTGCCTGAACATCCCTGCTCTGTCAGGAAGGGAATGAAGAGTCATCAAAGCATCTTTCTGAGATACCAGAATAGGCAGAGAGGAGGAAAAAGGACCTATTTTTAAGCCACTGTTTAAAGATTTTATTCTTATCCACAGCAAGGCCTAACAGGGAGGTCCCATCGAGCCTCCTCCTGTTCACCCCGGTGTCTGGGAGAAAGTTAAATGTTCTTAAAAGGCACCAAGCAACATGAAAAGACTTTTTTTTTTGCACTCCAGGTTATCCTTAAAGCTGTACAATCCCTGTAGCCCCAATTTGGGCAGCCTCTACTCCCTGTTCTGTAGGGACTACTTAGGAAAGGCCAGGCATTACACATCCCCCTTCTAAGGACTTTCATAGGAACGTGGCCTCCTCTCTTTGGGCGCCTGTTTGCACCAGGAAAGCAATCCAAGGAATTTAAAATTGCATCAAGCCTTTTAAGGGGGCTGTTCAGAGGCAAAGAGCTGCTTAACTCCCAGCTGCACTTTTGAGGGATCATAATTTGACTCCAGAATCAGCCTTTGCTTGAGCAGTTGTGGGGATCAGCACGAAGCCTCTCATTGCCCTCAGTGCAGCCTGGACTTCAAAGGTTCCTGAGAGCAGCAAACACTGAGAATTATTTAACAAAGAGGGATGGCAGACAGCTCTGCACAGCCCTGTTTGCCCAGAAACTGCAATCCCTCTGCTCCCAGGATGCAAAAACAAACAGAAAAGACAACACTGACCATGGAGATTTGCTTTGTGCTGTTCCAACACCAGGCAATGCTCAACCATGAGCAGCCCACACTCAAATTTTGTGTGTCTGCACACTAAAAACCCACTGATGATGGCAGGCAAACGCTGCCAAATGAGCCCAAAATCGCAGGTTTGGTGCTGAGTGACTTGGTTCTGACTTAGTGTTTTCAAAGAGGTTCAAAGCCTGGGATTCAAAAACCTCATCAGGAGTTTCAACACGATGCTTATCAGTCAAAATGAATGTGTGTCAATAGGTTTTGACAGAAAAGTGATTATCTGTGTTACATAAACCACGGAATTTCATCACTGTTCCTCAGCATATCATTAAAATACATTGACATTTCGATTTAAGTCATCTGGATATTGCTGTACTCTCCTTTACACTGCTACTCATCCTAAAAGGGGGTGTAGAACAAGGCAAGAGCTGCTGGAGAGCTGAGTTCAATTCACAGGCAATTCCTTCCATCCACAGCTCCCAGAAAATTCAGGGAAAAATCCACTTTTGTGATAATGGAATGTGCTCTTTTCCCTCTGGAGAGAGGAGGCAGCAGGAGAGAAGTGTGGGGGAACAGGGGATAGGAAACAGGAGCCCTCTGGGTGTGGGATGGCTGCGGAGCCACTCTCAAATCCCAGAATCCTGGAATGGTTTGGCTGGGAGGGGACCTTGAACCCACCCAGTGCCACCCCTGCCATGGGCAGGGACACCTCCCACTGCCCCAGGCTGCTCCAAAGGGGTGCAGATGGCTGTTCTCAAAGGTCCCTTCCTTCCAAACCATTCCCTGAATTTCTGATTCCCAACTTCCCTCCTGCCGCTGGGAATTGTTGGTTGTTCCTGCTGGGAACAGCTCCACAGCAGTGGCAATTATCCTGCAGGATCTGTCACCTTAATCAACCCCAGAACAGGACAATTTATTCTCAATGCAACATTAATTTCAGACAGGCGAAAGTGAAGCCTTTTAGTGGCTTAATGCAAAAAGGGGGGAGAAAATGCAGATATCCCACTAAACACCAGTAGTTAAGGATAAAAGGGAAAATAACAGCCATCATGGGATGCAATTCATCCCACCTGTAGGAGAGGAATTACCGACAGAATGCACAGTCAGGAAAATGAAAAAAAAACCTAACAGGGCTTGTCTTATCCATGGAATTAAATTCAGATCCTACAGATAACAACATGGGCCCCTGGGGGGGCAGTTCTGGGTATATAAACACATTTAATAACTGGGGCAGGTGGATTTTAAAGCCCTGGAGCTCCTCTGAAGCCATGTGGAACTCGAATAAAAGTTTCAGCTCCAAGAGTGGATGCAACTGGGTTTTTTTTAAAGGTAGCCCCGTTCTATTTGACACTTTCAAGAGGACAGGGATATCAGAATGGGTCTTTGGAGATGGAGTGTTTCGGTTTTGCCTTTTGGGTTCCTTTGGAGGCTGAGCTGTCAAAAGTTAAAAACAAGTGATGCCTGAAGAGGCCTCCTGGAAACAGAGCCCAGACAGGAGTGAGGGAATAAAGGTTGGCATTTATTCAAAGGGCCTTCAAAGGTGCCCCTGGGCAGGCAGAGGCCACTGCCGAGATGGGCCCCAGCATGGACGGCAGCTCAGAGTTCTTCACACTTTTATAGCTTTGGTTCGTTTGCACCTCAGGGTTAATTCTCCAATTAAAGCTGCAGTTTAAGGGTGTCGTTTCCCCTCTCCAAGGCTCTTTGGTTTGTGCTTTTGGGCCTGGCACGGGCTGGGTGTGCTCGGAGAGCAGCCCCAGAGAGGCTTTGTTGTGTCTGCCATGGGAGAGCAGAAGGGAACAGGCCCCAGGGACCTTCAGAGGTACCGGGCAGGGCAGGAGCTGAAAAGTGTAAAAGTTCAAACCTGAGGCATCACAAGTGCTGTGCAAACAATCAGAAAATCCATGGAGCAGAGCATTGGAAACTTGGATTTGGTCACTGCCACCCTCATAAGGCACTTCCTCTTATTTTACCCATGGATCAAACAATGGGGATTTTGTTACTTTATTTCTAACTATTCCTTCCGATATTCCTTGGACTCCCTGGTAGCTTTCCATGCAATTCCAGAAGTTTGCACCATTTGGGGTTTCATTCCACGACCTCTTCTCTAATTTGAGGTTTGTGCTTCCTAGAAGACCCCTGGTTCTTGTCCTGTATGAAGAGACTCAGTGAGATTTTCTTCCCTCACTGAGCTCTGCTGGCAAACTCATTCCTGCTGCTCCATCAGAGATTTTGGCTTCCCTTTCCAAATGCAAATATCCCAGTACATGCATTTAGTAAAAGCCATAATGGGAATTTATTTGCACTCCAAACCATCTGACCACTGGTTGTCACCAGAACGCAAATACCAGATGGAAAACGCTCCGTCACTTCCCAGAGATCCCACTTATTTAATGTTTCCTTCCCAGAATGCCTCCACGGTGAGTTAAATACATCACAACCATTTTTACTTAGCAAGAGGCCTGGCTGTGGCTCTCACCTGTGCCACTGCACACCCAGAAATCCAAGGATTTCAGTGGGATTGGATGTGAGCTGTGGAGGAGGAGGAGGAGGTGACGCACCAGGGCCACGCTGCAGTGACAAGTGGCCAAGCCAGGAGCTGCTGCTCGGCCACCAGGCACCACTGTCACACACAGGGGATGGCTTTGAGCTGCCAGAGGGCAGGGGGAGATGAGATTTTGGGGAGAGATTCCTCCCTGGGAGGGTGGGGAGGGGCTGGGCTGGAATTCCCAGAGCAGCTGTGGCTGCCCCTGGATCCCTGGCAGTGCCCAAGGCCAGGCTGGAGCCCCCTGGGACAGTGGGAGGTGTCCCTGCCATGGCAGGGGTGGCACTGGGTGGGATTTAAGGTCCTTCCAATCCAAACCATCCCAGGATTCTGTGATTCCATGACCACCTGGAACTCCCAGAGGTGTCCCCGTTGCTGGGAGAGCCAAGCACGTGGCATTTATCCCTTCTTTGAGCAGCTCTTTTCTCCAGAGGAGCCCCCACCAGCTCCAGCTGTAGGTGCTGTTTCAGACCAATCCAGCATCCCTTCCACATGGAATCTGCAGGAGAAAAGCTGCTCATTCCGAGGTAAACATGGAAAGCACTGTATCAGTTTGTGGCCTTGGCATTCCCTCCATCATGTAAGTCCTTTAAAAAATACACATTTTTTTCTTCACTCTTTCTCTCTTTTACTCCTGCCTCCAGCAGTTCCCATGGGTGCTCTGCACCCCCTTTGCTGGGACATCCACAGAGGAGAGCAAACAACTTGCAGAATCTGCTCAGTTGTCCCTGAGTCACCTCCCTCCACCCCCTGCTACTGCCAGGAGGTGAATCCAGCTGGAGGTAACTTGCAGACTGGCAGAATTCAAACAAATGCAAGATTTGCACTTGTTGGCCCCTGAATCTGCTGGGGCTGAGTGACCTTGTCTGCTCTGGCTTGGAAAAGGCACCAGCCTGCTCCCAACAGGGACTGGCCCATGCTCTGCTCCCTCTGGAGTCAGAGAACTGAGGCTGGTGCTGCAGGGAAGAAATTTTTATCCGGGGGTGAGATGGGATCAGGCAGCACCGGCTGTGCTCTGTCAGGTGCCACTCTGTCCCCAGGGCACAGGCAGAGGAATTCAGAGCAGCCCCTGGAGCACCAAGCCAGCAGGGAGGTTATTCCAGGCGTTTCCAGGAGCAGCTCTGCTCTCTGTTCTTTCCCTGTCACACAAAAGGCAAAAAGAACAATGTAATTATGCTCATGAATCAGCAGCGCTTCGTTATGAAAATATGAGAGACTAATGAAAGCAGCTCCTTTCTGTGTCACTGCAGCAGTTCCAGCAGGTTTGGAGTTTGGAGCTGGGAGATATTAAAGATTCTGCTCTCCCTTCCTCTGGAGCCAGGCGAGGGCCCGGCAGATAGCACAGCTTCCACTGGCAGCACACACGCCAAGGCTGGCATTAACACGTTGCAAGGCACGCCATCCTTTTGTTCAAACACTCCTCTGAAAAATCCTCCTGACCCCTGAGGATGTGGCACAAACCCAGCATGGCCTGGACAAAAGGAGGAGCTGCCCCAAGGCCTCCCATGGGCATCTGTCACCGAGTGTCCCAGTCTGAAATGCTCCATCCTTTAAACCTTGCAATATTTCGCCCTTATGGAAGAAAAATTCTTCATTCTGTAACTTTCCTGGATTTTGCCAGTTGTTTGTTCTGCCAGCTGAGGGCTGACAGGCAGCAGTGGTGTCAGCCTCCTGTCAGGGTGTGACACGTGAGCCAAGAGCTGACTCGAGTGGTGCCCCTGCAAACGGTGCCATCAAAGCGAGCTGGGCACAGAGAAATTCAGAAACAATCCAGGAAAACAATTCCAGCCCTCCTGTGCAGATGAAAGCGAGCTCTGTTTCTTTACATAAATAACATTCTGCTGGATTCTAGCATCAGATTTGCATCAAAATTTAAATTAGAGCTGCCACACAGACATTAAGAGTTCTCTTTGCTAATACTGGTTCTTAATTTGTTGTTTCTGAGCTCGATTGAGGTTATTCTCCCCCTCACCCCCAATTCCTGGAGCTTAATGCCAGCAGTAACTGTTTCACCCACTTAGGTAATGATGTGTTTATTAAAAACAGAAACCAATCCCTAACAAATAAAATCAGAAGCCAGTGAAGAGTTAAACCAAAAATCCTGAGCTCCTGGGAACAACACACACTGTTTTTTTCTTAGCTTCCCCAAAAATAAAGCACAAGGCAGGACTGAAACTGAACCAAGCCTAAGCCTAAATAAATCAACCTGTTGTTAAGAAGATTCAGACAAGGTCCAGGAGCACAGGCTGTTCATAAATCCATCCCTGACCACACAAAAGGTGTTGTTGAAACCCAACATTTTATGATGCTCCAGAATAGAAATGTTTTTCTCTAACAACACCAACAGATTACACCCTCAACCCATGATCCTGCCAATAAACAGCTCATTATCAGCCTTGTCCTTATGGCTCATTAATGTTTTTAAAAGTGGGAGGGAAGAAATGGAGAAAACAAGAGGGATCAGTGGGGTCTGATGAGGATTAAAGGGAATGATGGTTCCTTCTGTCTGTGCCTCCTGCTTGTCCTTCCTGCTGCTGCCTTGGCGTCAGTCCTGGCCAGGGGAAGGGCAAAACACCAGGAATAAACTGATCCTGTGGCTATACTGAATTCCTCTGGAAAAAGAACTTCTCTGGGAACTAAAACATGGGGTGTGAGGCAGGGAATTTGTGTTTGAATGAGTGAGAAAATTGTACCCCCAATTTGTAAACACCTGTACCTTTAAAATCCCTGTCTCAAGTCCTGAGCAAAAAACACTTCAGAAAGGTTTTCAAAGATTTCAACATTTAATCCCCTTCCATCCACTAAATGTTACCATTTGGGGTTTTTCTACCTTTTATCCATTTGCTTCCATAGGAACCAAACTGCTGGAACAGCAAAGGGTTTCTGGAGATTTCAGCCTGAATATCCAGAATTCCCAAAGCTTTTGGCATGAGTGAGTGCCCTGGAGCTGCTCTGCCCTCCTGGCAGATCTGGTTATCCAGGATTCATCCTCCTGGGAGAACATGGAGCTGATCCCAATGAGTTATTGCTGCTTTTTGTGTTATTGTCCAACCCAACCTTTTGTTCACGGGGAAGGGAAGAGCTCTATTTATACAAAAAAATGAAATAATGTGCCTAAAACTGCGTCACCCCGAGCCTCAGAGCCTGGCAGTGGCGTTGCTGATCCCAGTCTGCCCATCCATGACCTCCTCCAGTGCTTCTGTGATGACTAAAACAGAGGCCAGCACAAGAAGGGAGGGAAAAAAATTAAAAACCACCTTAAACCACCAAAAAACCCCACCATAGGTGCAGCTTTGCATGTGCTGGCTGCTCCTCCAGCAAAATAATGACATTCCTGGTGTTCCAAGGGATGGAACTGCTTCCTGTGTGTCCTGGGGACAGCACCTGGGGGAGGCCAGCCCAAGGCGTGCCAAGGGGCAGGCAGAGCGGTGCTGTCCCTGTGCCAGGGCTCCGAGGGGCCCGGGATGGCTCCCAGGGCTGGCATTTGGCTCCAGCTGGGGCCACTGGATGTTGTGTGTCCCCAGAGCTTCCCCATTGCAATCTCTGTTTATAAATCTGGGAGAAAAATGCGTTTTCCTGAGCTGCAGCTATGGCAACGAGCGGCTCGATAACGAGCTGGGTTGCAGGGGGTGATAACCAAAGGTTTTGGGGGTTTTTGTTAACCTGTGAAATAATTTATTGGAAAATCTGGGACAATTAGAAAGCTGGCCATGTATTTATTCAGTATGGAGGGGTTTCATATTCTGCAATGTTGTCTGGTAAAAACCTCGATACTTTCTTTTAGCTTTGTTTCTCAGAGCTGGTTTTTTATTGAGAAAGAAAAAAGGAAAATAAAACCCCCAAACTTTAAATTCTGAACTTTTGTTCAGCAAGATTTCTGAAAATTCGTGATTTCAAAGTTTCCAGCTCTTCCAGAAATGAGACCCCTGATCCCCTGGCATTCTGAATTTGGGGATATCTGTAACTGTCTGTTCTTCTGGCATCCTTTTTGACACCATTGTGTGTCAGCTGCTCCTGAGTTACAGCAAGGAATGGGATAAAGATTTAGGCCTTCAACCTGTGCCTTTAATAAATACAGCTTTAAAAATGGCTATTTTGGGGGTAAGCATGAAATATCCAACTGCTGGCACCAATGTTTCAATTAACCACGTCCTTGGTACCACCTGCTCATGTATTCTTAGGGTGTTGTCATCTGAATTTATCACTTTATAGGGAAACCAGTCATTTTTGTCCTACTTTAAGAGACAAATTAAAGCAACTCCACAAATCATGAGTAGGAGTTATTTGGCCAAGGAATGGCATTTGATGTTCATGGCTAAAATCAGTCCATGAATCAAGAAATGCCTCGATTTCCCCTTTTTTAAAACAAGGAAAACGCTTTCCTTGTGAAATACCTGGAGATTCATCAGGAAAAGGTGGATATTATTGGCAATATCCAGCCAGATCCTGAATCCCTGCGTGTGTCTCCTGCAGGTCCAGGAAACCATAAAATAATTGAGGAACCATCTGCATCCAAATGACCAAACAATGAACTCCAAATCCTTGGATCTCCTCTGATTTGCTCCCAGCCCTCCTGCAGAAAGCGCAGCCTTTCCCCTCCTGGTGCCAAGCACTCGCCTCTCCCTCGCCCTCTGTTTGCCCAGAGTTGTTGCCACAGCTGCTGGGAACATCGTTATCAAAGGAGCAGCTTGTCTAAATTATTAAGAAAACGTTGCAATTGATGTTTCTATAATTCACAGAATTCCCCATCCGAGCCTTGAAATCAATTATGGAAAACATCAGGCTCCTCTGTCTGCCTTTGGAGCAATTTCAAGATCCACTATTTTATCCTCATTTGTTCCAACCCTGTAATTGGCCGTTGACTTTGATGAAGCTCTTGAGCATGAAGGCTCCGTCCTTCCCCTGCTTCCCTTTGCAGGGGATTCCTCTCTGTCCCTCACTCACCCTGCAGCTGAGCTGGTTATTTCCAAACTATCTTCTGTCATTTCCCTCCCCTAACTCCCCTTTCCCCTTTTGTTCTCACATTTGGGACTGTTCGTCCCTGGGTTTCTTTTCCTGGTTACAAAGTCCTCACTCCGTGTTGGAAGCACGACAAAACAAGGAGATGCTCAGCTGCTGGGCACCAGGTTGTTGAATTCTGGGCAGGATTCCTCATTGCTTTCATCAAATTGCCACAATCATTGAAATTCTCTGCAAAACCATTACTTCTCCGAAATCAGGAGGTGCCTGAAATCAATTCAGTGTCTTAAATGCAAAGCACCTCAAGTGCCAGCTCATCACTGAGAGCTCCAAGCCCTCATCGCACCTGGATGTCAGGGCAAAAGGAGGCTGAGCTGAAAATCAGGCTTCAAGGCTCTGGGATCACCTGGGGAGGTTTTGGTCTCTCCTGCTTTCTGCCCAGGGCTGGACAAAAATGACATTTTGATGCCATCAGGATGATGCGTTTTAAAAGCATCCCCCTTACAAAGGTAAAAACGCTGTGACATTGCTAAACGGTGCTGAGTGTCCCTGGTTTCACCGTTTCCCTGGCAAGGTGAAGGGAGGAGAATCCACCAGGCATCAGGCAGGAACAGCTGACAGAGAAGAGTGGTAAATACTCAGCTCTGACAGCACCAAGCAGGGCCCTTCCCGACAATCCCCTTTGATCCCTGGCTCTAACGACAGCAGATCCCCTCTGTCCTCTCCCCCGACTCCATCCAGCCTCCAATTCTGTTCCTCTGGCTGCAAAACTGGGGATGAGAGCAATGAAAGGTAAAAGCAAAGCCCTTTCTAACAGAGAAAGCAACACAGATGAACCTCCTGAACCTTGATGAGACCCTGGGTGTTTCACCACTTGCCCTGCAAAATGTTTCCTTTCGCCTGGATGAGCACCAGGAGTCCCAAAAGGCGCCTGATTCCAGCATCTGCTTGGCGTGGCTGCCCCACTCTGCCGGGTGTTCAAGCATAAACTTGGAACAGAACTAAACCCTGGGGGACATTTGTGCGTGGTAAGGAGCTCACTCAGTGACCAACACTGGAATTCTCTGTTCCAAACTAATTAAATCTCTCAAACTTCAGCGGGGCAGCTGAATTTCACCGAGGAAGGGAGGGGCAGGTTTGGAGGGTTTGGAGGGTCTGCAGGTGTGCAAAAGGTGAGGTTAGAGCCCAAAGCTGGGCCTGGGTGCTGCTGAGAGCTGCAGTTTGGGATTAATACTGTTTAGGTTCCCTAAAAGCCAGCCCTTGTGCTGGGTGCTGCTGGGAATGAATTCTGGCCCTGGGATCGGGGCAGGTTTAAAGCCATTATCACTCGGGCAGAAAGCCCATTATCCATTCAGCCATTTGGGCTTACTCTTTTTTTTTTTCCTTTCTTTTCCCCTTCCCTGCACATCAGCTGATGGTATTGACTCATCCTCCTGCAAAAATAAACATTCTTGGATGTTGAAAGAATATTTGAAATCAATTCTTGACTCACAGTAGATATCCAGGTCCTTGGGCTCTTTTGGCTCCTTCCTGAACTGGAAGGCAGAACTCTCGTTAGAGGCAAATTGCTCCCATAAATAAAACAAATCCCTGAGACCCTGCAAGGTCCTGCAGAGGGATTTTCCTTCGGAATGGTCAAAGCACTGGACAAGAAAAGCCAATATTGGGTTATTTTGTCAGGATTTCACACAGCAGCTTCCTGAAAAAGCAGGGAGAAATTGAAGCAGCACCAGGAGAAACAGGGAATGGGTTTATCTGAGCAGAAAGGGGTGTGTGAAATATAAATCCTGCGTTCCTCCTCAACCCTTACCCGTTTGGAGACCCAGAATTACATGGCTGAGATGTCCAGTTTTGTGCTGCAGTCTACAGAGGGGTTTGGAAAATTGGGATGAGTACAGCAAGATGGCCAAAAATGAGTGCTAGGCTGGAGAAAACCTCCTCCAGCACGAGATTTTAAATCCTCAGTCTGTTTATGCCATCACAAACGAGTGAGCAGCTTATCCTGAGTACAGAACTCCTGAGGAAGCAAATAGTACCGAGGAGAGTTTTAAAGTCCAAATTTAAAAGATTTTTAAGCATCCAGAGGAGCAGTAGCCAGGCATGGAGCCCCAGCGTGGCACGAAGGCGGAGTCAGCAGGAATTCAGTTGTTTATGCAGAGAGGATTTCTGTGCTGGCCACCAGGGAAAGTGCTGAGGGGAGGCACCTTTGCTTTCTGGGTGCCCCAATCAAGCCTGAACGGCTTAAATATTAAATTAATTAATGAGACACAAGTGAGGGAAAGCTGACACTTCCTCCAAGCAAGTTTTTCTAACCCAGCAGGTGTTTTAAAAATTTTTAATGGATCTCTGTCCACTGCAGCCTGGTGGAGTGAGCACTGCGATCACGCCAGAAAATGGGAACCTATTTTATATCTCATTGGCAGGGATGAACAGCCAGGAGGTGCTTCCTTCTGCCAGACACATCAGCCCCACTGAACACGCAGCGTTCGCTTTCTGCCTGCTCCAAACAGCCCACGAGGAGGTGTTTTAGTCTGGCCTCGCCTCATTAACTGCCTGGTACTGGGGGAAGAGCCAGCCCAAGAGAAATTGGTGTATTCTGTGTACAGAACATGCAGGCTGGGCAGGGGGGGGTGCACGAGCAAATTACAGCAAACAATAACCTGTGTTTAGGGGAAGGAGAAAAGCAGGAGAGGTAAAAATCAGTTTAACTGGAATTGCACTGGGAATGGGGAAAGTGTAGTCTGCCTTAGGAATGAGAGCATAAAAATCTTGTTTGGTCCCACTCCAGGAAGGGTTAATGTGTGTTTGTGACAGTGTGTGGGGCTTGTAGGTAAATCACCTGAGAGCTTATTTTATATTTTATTTTAATTTTATTCATTATTTCCCTCGCTGGCTGGAGGTTGGCCTTCCTTAGCTCCAGTGCCACATGCTGCCCACAACATTCCAGCTGCACCCAGACCCTCCTGGAGGAACAGAACACCCAAGATTCCCCCAGAGAGGAGCTGGAGAGGCCACGTGTGGGGCTGTGCAGCGCCAGGCTCCCACTGCTCCATCCCACAGCTGGAACATTTCTCAGTTCCCTGTCCTCAGCTCAGACTCACAGCGCGTTCTGATTTCTTTGGGACTCTTGTGGCTCTCCAGGAGTGGCACAAAACCACCCTCTGAGGAAAGAGCTGCCCAGGTGCCTCGGGCAGTCCCTGTGATGCTGGAGCTCCCCAAATCCACCTCATGGCTCTGGCACATCCCAAATACAAACCCTGCCCAGGGCACGGGCATGGAGTCTGGCAAGGCTCAGGCTGATCTTCACTTCAGCACCCACAAACCATTCAGCCCCGGCCCTGAGCTGAGTTCTGCTCCTCACCCAGCTCTGCTGGGGCTGCTCCTGCTCCCACCTTCCCTCATCCATCGGGAGCACGCGGCTCCTCCAGGGCAGGGGTTTGTGTGTGGTGCCAGGGCAGTGCCAGGCATGGGGAGCCCAGGGCCTCTCCTGGCGTTACCATGGACATTTTATCTTTGAATCAACCCCAAATACCCCTCCTTGCACGGCTCCTCCAGGGCAGGGGTTTGTGTGTGGTGCCAGGGCAGTGCCAGGCATGGGGAGCCCAGGGCCTCTCCTGGCGTTACCATGGACATTTTATCTTTGAATCAACCCCAAATGACCCCACCTTGCATCGCTACCGAGCTGCTCTGAGGGAGCCCAGGGATTTCATAACGCCGTGTTCCCACAGGGAAGGATCCCTCGCTGTGTGCTGTCTGCAGGGCTCGGCACATCAGTGTTTCAGAAAACAAGATTAACACTCCACAATGCACTTCCCCAGCCCAAAAGTACAATCTGCACCTGAATAACAAAAAAAAATTATAAAGACATTCCCACCTGTAAAAGTTTCATTCATTTTCAAAGCGAGCATTGAGTCCCAATTATCCCAAGGAAAGAGGATACTGCAAAAATTATCAGAGCTTTGCCCTCCTTGTCATTAACATTCCTTGATAAACTGTGAGCAGGATCATGTTAAAACTATTACATTAATATTCCTCAGAGACTTGGGCTATAATTTTAGCTTCTCTTTCTCACTCTCCCTCATTTTGCCCTGTGAGTCAACATCGGAGGATGGCTGGCAATCAGCTCCTGCAATTATCCTTCTCCATGGATTGGAATTGTTAACTGCGCCTTCCACTAATAGAACTGCAAATGAAAGGGATCCTTTTCACTGGTATTTACTGGCTGAACGTTCTGCTCGATGGCTCTGGGCGCGACGCTGAACAGAGGGCAAAGAGGACGAGTTTGATTTGCACTCTCTGCTCCGAGGGCTGCAGTGGGAACAGAGGTGGGAGCAGAGAGCAAAGGGTGCACAGGCCCAGCCAGGGGAGCAGCCGGCTCAGGGAGACCCCAGCGAGTTTCCAGGCTGGGGAATTCTTGGAATCACAGAATAGTCTGGGTTGGAAGGGATGGTAAAAGTCAGTCAGTGCCACCCCTGCCCTGGGCAGGGACACCTCCCACTGTCCCAGGCTGCTCCAAGCCCCATCCAGCCTGGCCTTGGGCACTGCCAGGGATCCAGGGGCAGCCACAGCTGCTCTGGGAATTCCAGCCCAGCCCCTCCCCACCCTCCCAGCCAGGAATTCCTTCCCAATACCCCATCCATCCCTGCCCTGTGGCAGTGGGAAGCCATTCCCTGTGTCCTGTCCCTCCATGCCTTGTCCCAGTCCCTCTCCCTGGATCTGTGAATTGAGGAGCCCATGGGAGCTCTGTCCCCCAGCCCTGAGCTGCCCTTTCCTTGCCATTGGCCACGGGCTGGGAGGCACCACAGAAACTCAAGATGCTAAAATTTGACACAATGGAAGTTTTAAAGCCTGGCTCTCACTTTATTTATCCTGACTCTGAAGAAAAAGCAAACCACGGATATCCTACGCTATTTGGAACTTGATCCCAGACCTAGAAGTTCCAGGTGGGACCTAATAAAGGCCAGCTGCAGCTGAAGAGCCCTGTTTGGAAATGCCCTTGTGCTCCAGAGCCAAACAAGCGTGTCCTGGTGGTACCTGAGCTCCTGGGGGGAAGTTGTCTCCTGGATCTGATCGACTTTGTCTGCTCTTCCAAACCTTTTTATACAGAATTCTTCCTAGAAACCCCTGCTCCTTCCTGTGTTCCCCTAAATTCAAGCAAATCGAGATCTGAACACAAAATGCTTTTCATTCTCAGCAAAACTTCCAGTAAAGGAAAAATAATATCCTTTTTCCCCCACCTCCTTTCATTTTTGCTGGGCTCTCATCAGAATTCCACGTGCTAAACTCCTTTGAAAATCCAGGGTGGAATTATGAGATTTAAAATACGCAAGTCCCCTTTGCTTTCAGGGGTTGTTATCCAGCAGATACTTTTCTCTTTGGAAAATCCGGTGCATAATGACTCAAAATTATCTTCCCTTGCTGCTGTTTGGCTCTTTAATGCTCAGGTCTTTCAATCCTTCTGCGTGCTCCCTGAAAAATTCCATCTCTTTTGGATTAGTCTCCCCTGAATCTTTCAGTTCCTACACCAGCACATACATGGAATTTTGCGTCCATATAAAGGAGTGAAATTTCCCAGATATTCTCATTATTCCTGAAAGGAGCAATTCATTCTTTTATCCCTTGGATGAGTCTCCACAGCCCAGATCCAGCCACAGGAGATGAGCACAAACCTGCTGAACTGGGGCCAAAAGAAACAGAAACAACACAGATTCCCATTGGGAATTTCTGCCATGGCTTGAGCTGGAAAATTTGGATTGCAGCCTAAAAATAGTGTAAAATCCAGAGGAGCCTCATTAACGTCCACTTGTAATGAATCAGTCAATGAACCTGGGAAGGGACACTGGGGAAAGGGGCGGGATCCTTCACAGCAGCCACAGGAGTCAAATCCCATCCCAGAAAACTCATGGAGGGAATTTAATCTGGAAAATTACAGTGGATCACACAATTCCTCTTTACAAAGCATTAAAACCAGCAGAAGTCACCAGGCACTCAACCAAAAAGTGATTAAACAAAGAGAGAAACGGGGCAG
>VYXG01008160.1:303859-343431 GCA_013397235.1 Lanius ludovicianus
TATCATTGCTATCATTATTATCTTATTATCATTATTATCATTATTATCATTGTTATCATTATTATCATTGTTATCATTGTTATAATTATAATTATCATTATTATCATTATTATCATTATTAACATTATTATCATTATTATCATTAATATTATCATCACTGTTGTCATTATTATCAGAGTTATCATTATTATCACTATTATCCTTACGATATTCAATAATAGTTGGTGTTTTCCTGCTTTCCCCACACCCTCTCCCAGGGCAGCAGTGGCCCGGGCAAACCCCACAGCCCAGGACGAGCCTTTGCTGGGAGCTGAACTGGCATTCAGGGACGGGGCAGGGCTGTCCTGGGCACCCCCAGCCATTTCCCCCAGTGCCAGGAGCTCACCCAGCCCTTTGGAATTCCTGTTTCTGGCTCTAAGTGAACCACAAGCGAATTTGGGCCATTTCCCCTCTTGGACTCCTCTTCCTAAGGAGAGAAAATTCCCCAGCCCTTCCCTTCAAAGTGCTCCGGCCTGGCCACCGCTCCCAGTCCTCTCCATCGGTGCTGGAACCTGCCGGTGGGCACTGGTGGGCTGTGGGACACAGCCCTGGCAGCCTGAGGAGCTGCAGTGCCAGGGCTTTCCTGGGTTCTCTGCAGAACTGGGACAAAATAATACAAAAATTGAGGTGCCGGGTTGGGGCTCGATGGAATCCCAGCTCCAGCTGCCCCCGGGCTACTGAGGAGCAGCAATCCCAGTGCACAGCCACGGAGCTGAGGTTGGAAAATCCCAGTAACACCATCACATCCAGCCAATCCAGCCCAGCACCACCACGGCCACCACTAAACCACGTCCCAGCTGCCACATCCGCGTGGTTTTTGAACAATTCCAGGGATGGCGACTCCACCGCTCCCCTGGGCTGCCCCTTCCAACGTTTTACAACCCTTTCAGTGACACAAATTTCCCTAAAATCTGGTCTAAACCTTCCCTGGCACAACTTGAGGGTGTTTCCTCCCATCCTGTCACTTGTCCAAGTGGGATGCAGGCGGTTCTGCGGGCGGGAGGGAGGGGAACACAGACCACAGGGAGCCACAGTCCCAGCTGGACACTCCCAAGCCAAAGTCGCGCTGCTGCTCATTCTCCTTCTGCAGCCCAGAGTCAAAACAACGCCCTCACTTCTCCCATTTTGAATCTGGGACTCAAATTAAGCCTTTTCTTTACCCCAGCATTGTCATAAACAACAAAACCCATAAAAATGCACTCATTTTATTGCACAATGCTGCACAATTATTGTCAAAAGCTCTTTGATTTACTGGCAGAGAAGAGGAAGATCGTGCCCAGTCCCAGCCAAATGGAGTTTTTCCCCAGTCTCTGGCTTGTCCACCAACCCTTTGGCACAGTTTGTTCTAGAAAGTTCCATGCTGCTGAGGGAGAAGGGTTTCAGGAGTTTCCCCTCCAGGAGCAAAGTCAGCACCATGCAAAAACTGGTCCAGTTTGGCTGGGAGTCACCAGATCATGAGAAAGAAGCAAAAAAATTGTTGTGGGAGGAGAAGTGAGCAGAACGTGTGTCCAGGCACAGGTGATTTTTGGGAGGGCTCATGGTGACTGCCTGCATTTCCAGGAGCCTCCTGCTGACCTTCTGTCTTCACCTGGGAGCAGTTTAAAATTCCATTTACAGTCCCTTCTGCTCATGGCTGAAGAAGCCCTCCTTTCCCAGCTCTCAGAGAGCTGAGGAGTTCATCAAGCTCAGCGATTCCTCCTTCCTCCAGAAGCTGCCAGAGAAACTCTGCTCTGGGGGGGCTGCACAAGGGCAGGGAGGGCAAGGCAAGCTCAGAATCAAAAAGAATAACAAAAAAGCTGCATTTTGGGACACAAAATTCTGGGAGTTCCCCAATCTGTCCTTAGCCACTTATTTAATTCTTTCACAGCAGTTGTTTACTATTAGTATTAGTGTTAGTAGTAGTATTTTCAAATCCTTGGGTTAAAGGTATCAAAGTGGTGTTAAAATATTCCCCAAGAGGCAGTGGATGGGAGTGATCATTGTTATCATTTTTGTAGGTCCTGGCTGTGCCAAACCTGCCAGGTGGGCCTGATCCAGGGAGGAATTTGGCACCAGGGCTGGTGGAACGTCATTGACTCTCCAATAACTCCCTTTGAACTCAGCTGTTCGGTGCAGTGTTGACCTAAACCACTTTGTGCCAGCCCTTTTCACCTCCTCGTTGCCAACAGGGAAGGCAAAAGGAGGGCAGGGAAGGGAGCAGGAAAGGGAGCAGGGAGAAAATGGAACTGAACTTTAACCCAGTGTTGTTCTTCTCCAAACCACAGCACAAAACACACCTCAAATAGGTCAGAAACCGGTTTGGGTTGAATTTTACTGGTTGTTGTTCTTTTGTGAGACATCCTGACCTCCCAGAGCTCTGCCTTGGTCACTCAGTTTATGTCCCTGAATTTAGGATTTTGCAACCCCACCAGGATAATAACTTTTGAGTATCCCTTTCTCTTTGAATAATAACCCTGAATCTCCTCATAAGTCACACACCTGTCCTTTGAAAATATGTTATTTTTACCCTTTGTTGCTCTGGATCTCGAAGCCGTCTCAGACTCATGAGCTCCAAAGAATGATTTTACGTTACATAAGCTGGAAAAAAATCCACTGAAAAGCTTTTGTTTTAAATGTTTCCTGTCAGCTCCTCGAAAGGTTCCATTATTCTCTGGGCTTTGAAGTGAAATTCAAGTTCTATGGGATGTTTTTCCTGCCCTCCTTGACGAGCAGGGAGCTGTCCTTAATCCAGCGCATCCCAAGTTTCCCATCAGCCCAGGAGCTGACGCTCAGTTCGTGCAAGCCCTGCCACGTTCTCATTTTATAAAGCAAATTAGAGCATGCAAAGCCTTTATGGAGCTGTCTGGACTTTACACCCCCTCTGTGTTGTTGTATTAATGATTTAACGTAATTAGCATATGGAATTGGTTGAATATTCCGCAGGCCGGGAGCGGGAGCCGTTCCCGTGCGCCATGCGCGGTGACGGTGAAGGTGCAGCAAAGCCTCATATTTAATTTATTGCTGACGAGGAAAGGCTTTGTGTGCTGGACTGGAAACAGCTCCCGTCACACAGAACAGCTCCTGGGTTTTAATTTTTTTTTGGGAAGCCACAGCTGCTTTCACCCCCAGACATTCCCCCTGCTGCTGTTCCTGTGCCCGGGTTCCAGGGGGTGCAAAGGGATCATTCCCAGCCCTCCCCGAAGGGACAAATGGCTCCAGCACTGGTAGAACTGGAATGAACTGCGGCCATGGAGTGGAAAGAATTAAATTCAGTAATCAGATTATTCCCCCCCGGGCACTGCCTCTGTCTGAAGCCAGACACAACTTCGGGCCCTGCCTAAAAAGCTCTAGGTAATTTATTTAAATAACTTAACGAGGGAAAGAAAAAAAAAAATCCTCTTTGATGAAGGGTTTTGAAGAAGTCAAAAAGATTCCCGCAATGCCATTCCCTGATCATTCCCAGGGAATTCTCTCCTCAGCTGCTCTGGGGAACCAGCAGCAACTCCAGGGCTGTGCCGTGCCACACCCGAGGGGCACAAGCCCCGTGGGACGAGGAGTCCCTGCCACACTCAGCTCCCGCGGGCACCTGGGCAATGCCGGGCAAGCCGTCCTGGAGGGAATTTCCAGTCTAACAACCTCCCTTTCTCCACAGGAAGGAACGGGTCATCCATGACCTGCCTACCCCTGGGCTTTAAAACGCTCCCCCAGCAACCCCACCACTGCGATTTTGCACATTAAACATTGACTATGCAATGTAATATACAGAATACCTACTGCAATATAGAGAATTTATACTCTAATAGATATAATTTCGTATCTACATGATATAAATATAATTTCATACGTACAAATTTTTTTTTCTGTATTTTATATATAACTATATTGGCTCAATGCAAATATTTTCTCCACTGTCCTAAAAATGCAACCATCCCGGGAACCTCCCTGGGCATTTTGCCTCTGGATACCCCTGTAAGTGAATTCCAGGACACAGCTCCTTGTGAAACCTCAATCCCCTTCCATTTCCAGAGGCAAATTTAAAATGCACTTGGATTTGCTTCCCCCTGCATCCCTTCAAACTCTGAAATGCTTATATGGGATTTCCTTCAAATTGTTGTTTTGCCAAGGGCTACATCAGTCCAGCAGGAATTTTGAAGCTATAAAAAGATTAAAATATCAAGTGGAGGGCTCTGTGGATATTTGTGCGTGGGGTCAAGAGCAGGTGAGGGCAGAAACCCCCCAAGGAGCCTTCCTGGGAGCTGTTCCAGCCTGGTGTGGCTGCTGGAAGGGCTGCCCATTCCAAACTCCCTGGGATGAAGCTGCTGTGAGTGCTGAGTGTCCTCGGAGGGTCCTGCAGCCAGCCCCTGCTCCTGCAGCGCCCTCCGGCACCGGGCGGGCAGGAAAACCCCGGCAAAAGGGAGAGTTAGGGGAAAAGGAAGGGAAATGTGGGATAGGAGGCGCTGCGCTTGGAATTCCAGGAATTTTTCAGCACCAGGTGTGAGGTGATGCCACAGCAGAGCTGCACAAGCGGCTCCTCCTCCCTGAGCTCCCGGACCCTCTGGCCATCTCCCCGTGCCCTTATCCTGGTGTGGCTCCGGAGTCTGGGATCAGGGAGCTGCTGCCACGCTGGGATTTTCTCTTTACTTTCAGAAATTCCCTGCAATCAAATGGGAGGTCAGGGGCTCGCCAGGAGCATCTGAGAAGGGATAAAAACTAAAGCTCTGAAAGCACATTCTCCTTTCAAATATAACCCTCAAAAAACCCTCTGACACTGAAAACCCCTAACCCAGACACTGCCTTGGGAACAGCCTTTTCCCTGGATCATTTTGTGCCCAGCACTCGGATCATGCCAGACTCAAACAAGGAGCAAACAGCAAAATTCCCATTTGGACAAAAGAATTCCCTGCTGTGGTCCCATAAACCCAAATCAGACAACATCTGCTCGGAGCATTTTGAAGTGAGTGTCTCTGTAAATTGCATTTTCATACCTGCATTCCATTACATCCCTAACAGGAAGGAAATGAGATTTTTTCTTCTTTTCCTCTGCAGTTGAGCCAGAAGTGACTTTATTTCAGCTAAATCTGCACAGCTGGGCCATAGCTGAGCTTTTTGGGGGTTTCCTGCCTTTTTTCCAGAGCAACTCCATGTTCACCACCACCACCAACTTCTGGCTGTGTCTTGGAATTTATTAATCTGATCCAACTCACCAGTGAATAAATAAAGAAATCCCAATAAAAATGATCCATTTGATTCCTGTAGTCAGCAGATGGAATTCCCACGTGGGATCCCCAACCCTTCTGGAACTGATCCTGTCCCATGGACATCAACCCCACCTTTCATTTCAGTTTTATTTCAGTTATTGCTATTCCCATACAAACCCCAAATTGTATTAATTGGGTTGTAATTAGCTGGAGGTTGATAAGTCCAGGCTTTTGGATGCAACACCTGCAGAAGCAGAGTGTTCATAACAGGGCTTTAAAATTCATTATGGGAAGAACAGAAATCTGGTTTACACCTGCTCTGGGTTGGAGCTCACCTCATTTCTGCTTCACCAATTTAATTCAAAAATCAGGGTGGCGATGTCACTGGCAGAGGAAATTGCAGCCTGGGTGGGTTTTTGCTCAAATTGCAAAGAATCTGTGCTCGTATTTCAGCTGCTTTGCACAGGTGGGAAGGATGCAAAAGGTTAATGCTGCTCCAAACCTCACCAAACCCTGATTCCATCTCATCAACTGCTCCGGGTCAGATGGTTTGGGATGTTCAGAAGAACTGAGAAGCTCAGAGGGTTTGGGAAGTTCAGAGGAATTGGGAAGCTCAGAGGATTTGGGAAGCTCAGAGGATTTGGGATGTTTTTCTCCTCAGCACCTTTAGAATCAGTCATTAGAAGGTACCAAGATAATGCCCAGATTTTTAAATGTTGTCTTTAATAGTCCCAAATTCTATAACCAGGGAACAAATCCAACCCCTCATCCCACCCAGGGAGTATTCCAAGGAACATGTGGATACCAGAAAGAAACCAGGTTGGATATAAAACTGAGCCTAAATTATTGATTCTGAGTCAAATTCTCTGCAGCATTATATTTTTTTCTTAATGGGATTTTATCTTTCATAATTATTCTCTGTTCCAATATTGGAAATATTCAAAATTTCATGAGGTGTAAGCTCTTTAGGCTGCAAATGCTGAGCTCATTTTTTTTTTAATAAATAAACATCCTTTCAAGTGAAAAAATATTGTATTATTAAATGCAAATTAAAAATGGGATTTTTGGTCCTTTGTTTTGATTTCTGGGTGAGCAAGGCCTGCTGAAAATGCAGCTCAGTAGGGGTTTCCTTTTCCCTAAGAATCAGCATCACAGAGATGCACCAACACTCCATGTGCCATCCAGTTCCTCTTCCACCTAAAATTCCCGAGCTTTCCAGCCCCTGATTCTGCTCCTGGAGCCCGTTTGGTGTGCGAGGAGCTGTTCCTGGGCCACCTCCAGCAATGGGACCTGCCCTGAGCCGCCCCTGGCCGTGGGCAAGTCCTTTCCCAGTAAGGAGCCAGCAGGAAAGGTGCCTCTTTCCTTAAAAAACCCAGCTATGGGAGCCTCTCCCGCGTTGCTGCTCCTCAAGAGATGCCAAAGTCCCAAATATTTTATTATTTGAGAGTTCTTCCCCTTCAGAGCTGCTCTTCCTCCCCTCCTCAGGTGGTAAAACCAACCCCATCTTTGGGACCCTTCACTTCCAGTGTCACCTCCTGGCTGATGATTCCTGCTGGTGACAGGACCCCAACAGGTTTTGGGGCAGTGGGAACCACGAGCTTGGGGCTCCTCCCTGTCCCTCCCCAGTGCTGGGCTGGCATTATGCAAACGAGCTGGAAAGCATTTCATTCTGCTTTGCCTGATTATGCCAATTCCAGCTCCATGGAGCCACTTTGCTCCCTCTCCTCCTCCCTCGTCCCTCTGCTCTGCTCTGCTGGCCGAGGGGTTTCACTGGAGCCCATAACGGGCAGTTATGAAACAGAACAAATGAAACACAACAGTTGGGAGCACTTTTCCTTCACAAGACATCGCATCTGTCGCACTCAAAGGGCTGCAGGAAAAGGCAGCTCTGCCTTCTGCACTCCCTCTCCTGAATCCCCAGCCCCGAACAGGACTGCGGAGGAATCCGGGGATGTGTTCAGGGGCCGGGATTTGCACAGCTCCGAAAGCCCAGGGCTGTGTGCTCTGTGCCCATCCCCGGGGCTTCCAAAGGCTGGGCCGGGCAGGCTGGAGAAGGGAAGGATCCAGGGAGAGCTGAGAGCCCCTTGCAGGGCCTGAAGGGGAAGGGGAAGGGAAGGGGAAGGGGAAGGGAAAAGGAAAGGAAAGGGAAATGGGAAGGGGAAGGGGAAGGGAAGGGAAAGGGGAAGGGGAAGGGAAAGGAAAAGGGAAGGGAAAGGGGAAGGGGAAGAAAATGGGAAGGGGAAGGGGAAGGAGAAGGGGAAGGAGAAGAGGAAGAGGAAGGGAAAGTGATTATTTCCTGGTCTCTGCAGTTATCCAACAAAAGCCCTGGAGGATGGGATTAGTGCCACACAAAGATGGGCAAAAAGACACAAACTTGGATCCTGGAGAAGGATTTTGTAATTCCAGTGCAACAGGTGGCTGAGGGCCTTTATCAGAAATAATTGATTCCTCTCCTGGAATTCTGCTGCTCTGGAAAACCCCACTCCAGCAGTTCTGTAATTTATCCCTTCCTTTGAAAAGGCCCTATTGTTTAATGCATGTCTAAAAATCATAAATACTGTACCTTTTACCTAAACAAACAAGGCTTAGCGCTGAAAGCAGTGACAGGGAAAGATGGATGAGGGGAAAACACTTCCCTTTGGGAATGGTGGGGCAAACCATTGTTCAGCAGAGCCACTCTTGTGCTTGCACTGCAACAGCCTGACTGCTTCAAACCCCCGACTTTGGCACTCAGGATTTGTGCTGAGGGGATCCTTAACAGCTCAAAGGAGGCGACACGGAGACCGTGGGAGCTCCTGAGAGGGCACAGATGTGGTCAGGGATAAGGATCAGCGTCTGGGGGAGTCAGGGGTGCACTGCTCCCTGAGGACTGAGCATCAGGAATGTACAGACCCCGGGCACGTCTCCTGTGCAGGGTGGGAAACCAAACCAAGCCCTGGCACTGAGCAGAAAAAGGCTGATGTCAAACAGCAGCTCTTGGTGCTCCAGAGACCGGCAGTTTTTCACACTCCCTCTCTGTAACCTCCAAATTCTCTGTGTGAGAGGTTTGTGGCTGACAGTGACACCTCAGCCCTCCTTTTGTCCCCTGCCCACCCCCTCGAGTCACCTGGGAAATGGAACTTGCAGGGCTGGGGATGGGCCCAGAATTCCCCGCAGCTGCTTCCCAACACCTTGGGGAGAACATCAGCAGTGCAAGCTGCCAGTGTGGGGAGCTCAGCAAATATTTCAACAAATTTAAATACTTTTAGGGCTTTTGAAGACGGTCAGACCCCCACAGGGCAATATCAGTCCCAAAATACACACACTTTTCCTCTCGCACTGGATGTTTCCAAGTGCTATCCCAGAGCTGGAAGACATTCCCTGAATCCCCACATTTCGTTCTGAATGTCATCAGAACTCCACATTTTTCTAACTTCTTTTTTAGCTACTCTAGAAACAGAAGGCTCCTCCCTACAGCAGAATTCCAGCTGCAGCAACACCGTTTTGTCGGTGCCTTTGGTTTAACCGGAGCCAGGATTTGGCCTTGATGATCCCTGTGGGTCCCTTCCCACTCAGGACACTCCACCATCCCTCTGACTAATTACCTCCTCTTGCTTAACCGGATCTCCCATCCCACGTTTTAACTCCATCATTAATTAAGGAGGGCTGAAACCCGAAATCTGCCCCGTGTGGTCAAGGCTTCCTCGTGCTTTGATCCGTGTGGAAAATTCCTTTGATCCTGCAGCTCGCTGGCACCACGGGACACCCCCTGCCAGATCTGCCCAGGGAACACGGCTGAACATCAGAGCTTTTTCTTCCTGGGAGGCAGAAGCCGGAATAGAAACCTGCTCTGCTGCTGCTCAGATGGGTTTCTCTCGGGGTGAAGAGGGAAAGGTATTTCTGAGAGCTGATTTAATTCTCTTCAGGTTTCAGGGACCTCAGGACCCCATGGAAAAAAAGAATTCCTTTGCAATCCATTAAATGGCATTAAATAAATCATGTTTAGGGCAGTGATGCCTCGTCCTGAACACTCAGTGACACAAAAGGGGCAGTTTGGTGTGAAAAACCAAACTGTATTGGACCTAAAGAAGACACAGGAGCAAACCCTGAAATTTTGAGTGTTTTGCAATGCTGGATATTCCCAATTAACTGTGATAAATCCTCTCTAACAGCCTCTTCCCATTTCCAGAGCCTGCCTGAGTCAGAACATATGGAAAACTCAGCCCATGGAGCTGGAGGATGGTACTAAACAGATTTCTCCCAAACTCGTCTGAGGGTTTCTTTTTCCCCATGGCCCCTGGAAGAGAGCTGTGAGCAGGGAAAACTCTGTCAGGAATGATGGTGATGGAGTTCCCAGTGCTGTCCCCAGGCTGGAACTGCACATCTGCAGCGCCTGGAACGCAGCTGCCCCATTAGCTCAGATTTACTGAGGGGCCTTTCTGGGCTTTTCCTGCTCCTGTTTCTTAAAGAGAAAAGGAACTCTACGTGTTCTCAGCAGGAATTTACAATTCATGTTCTTTTAACAGCTCTCCTCCCCCAGGCTGGGAGAAGGAACAAAATCCAGAGCCTGCACTGGCACAAAGCAATCTTCCCAACACCTCCTGCCTCTTCCCTCATGGAATTCCACTCCACCTTCCTGCTTGCAAAGGTGCTGGACTTCTGTGCTCTCACCCAGCCAGAGTCCTGCAGTATTGATAAATTATAACACCAAATAATAAATATATGAATTAGATCCACCATAAATGATACATTTATAATAAATGGTGTTGGAGGGCATTATAGGGTGGTTTGTCTGCTTCAGACCCAGAGCTCTGAGGGATGAGGTGCCTGTGCGGGGACTTGGGGTCACCAAGGATTGGGGGAGTCGAAGGAAAGTTGGCCAGGAGTGGTTTTGTTTCTGTCTCTGGGACATCTCCAAATTCTCTGGGTTTGGGGTGCTTTGGGGTCTTTTATTCCCTTGGCTTGTTTGTTTTATAAAGGTGGCCGATGTAATTAATTTCAGATAATTTGGTTCAAGCTTAGAACCAAACTGCTGTCAGAAACCAGCACATGCAGAACCCCGAGATGGAAAAGAAATGGGGCACAAAGGCCATGAAGGGATTTAATCCCTCACAGCCTCCCACACCCACCAGATCTTCGCTCCAGAGTTCTGTTTAATTAGCTACTGAAAGAATTAAAATATCTGAGGCCTAAATCCTGCAGCCTCCCTCCCCAAATCCTCGAGGATTTTGGCCTCTGCACTTGACTGAGGTGAAGCTTTGGCTGCAGTCCCTGCTGCCACACAGGAGCAGCAGCTCAGATGATATCTTATTTATTTATTTATTTTATTCATGTTATTCATTGCCCTCAGCCTTGGAGCCCTGGTTCAGAGCAGGGAAAACAGGATGTTCATCATTATCTTCCTGACAGAACACAAATTTCACGCCTCCTTTTGTCCTGTAGGAAAGACTGCACACAGAGCCAAGGAAAACAAGGAATGTGTCCTCTGCCACAGGAGTTTGAGTGGCTTTAGGGTGGCCTTTAGGGACAGAGCAGTGACAGGGCCCTGGGGACGAGCCTTGAACCCCAGAGCTGTGAGTGGGACCACAAATCCTGGTCAAGGAGCAGCAGGAAAAGATGGGAGGAGGGAAAAGCAGGAAGTTACTGCTGAAAAACTGTTGTTGTGCAGCTCCATATTTGTTTTAAGTCTAAATGAATCACCCCAGAGCAGGTTTTGAACTTGGGTTTTTGACATGGATTAAAGAGAAACCTGAGTCAAGAGCAGGTGTTAATGACAATTAAAGTGCACTGGAATATAAATAATTAATGGCTGTGCAGGGGGAAGGCCTCATCTCCCTCCTGCCCAGAGCAGCTGCTCCCCATCTTTGAGTTCCCCCCAGTCCCACTCAAATAACTTTCAGAATCATGGAATTATGGAATGGTTTGGGTTGGAAAGGACCTTAAAGCTCATCCAGTTCCAACCCCTGGACACCTTCCACTGTCCCAGGTTGCTCCAAGCCCCATCCAGCCTGGCCTTAGACACTTCCAGGGATCCAGGGGCAGCCACAGCTTCCCTGGGATCTGGGATTCCATCCCAGCCCCTCCCAGGGGACGATTCCTTCCCAACATCCCATCTCCTCCCTCCCAGGTGGAAGCGATGGCCCCTGTCACGCTCTGTGTGCTCAGGTCCCCTGAGTTTTGTTGTTGGCAACAACTCCAGGGATATTTTTGTGTTCTGTGATTCAATCTGAGGCAGAGCCCTGCAATGTTAATACAATATCTGCCATAATTTCCCACACAGCAAATGAGAGTCAGCCCAGCTCTCAGCAAGACAAATCTCTTTTGTTGTTGTCATGCACATTATTCGACTCTCTCCCACTTAAGACAGATGCTTTTGTGCTGGTGTGTGCTCTGAGTCTGTAAATGTTCATCTTTTTAGTGATGTTTGCCTGATAACAGAAAGATGGAATAAAACAGAATCTGGGGTGAAATCAATGGAATGTGAGCTCCAACAGGCACGGGAACGTGCAGAAACGATGCTCTGGCCAATAGCTCCAGTCAGCAATGAGGAATTGTATCCAGCACACATTTGGGGAGGTAAACATCTTGACTTGCTCCTCCAGCTCCCCAAAAGTACCTCGTTTGTCATCGGAGCAGCTCCAGAGCTGTGGCACTCTGGGACTCTCCATGCCAGGGGTGATTTCTATCCCCAGCCATGGGCTGCTCCAGTGCCACTTTTGGAGCAGTTTTCAGGGAAATGAAGGAAATGTTTGTGTCTCTTCATCTAAGAGAGGTAAATACAGCTGAACTCACCCCTCAGGTATTGGCTGCTGCTTCAAAACCAGCAAGAACTCTCTGTGAGTCGGGGACAGGCAGGAAATCGATTCCCTTCCACATAAATCCCCTTCATGGAATTCCCTGCTGGACTATTACTGTTCCTCTGCTCCCTTCAAATGGAATCCTGGTTCCCTTCAAACCAACAGCAAAACTTCTTGGGTGCCTGATTTCGATTCATGCCTGGCTCCTCCATCCCTGGGAAACACACCCAGGTAAAGCTTTCAAAGGGAAAGGAGCTTCTGTTGGAATCCTGACATGAAAGGCGGTGGGAAGGACGCAAGGGAGGTAAAAAACCTTTCCCAGCAGCAACAGGAGCACCGAAAAGTGAACTCTGAGCTGCAGCCTGAGGAGAGACAGCAGCAGAGAGCGAGGATCCAGGGATCCAGGTACAGCCCCAGTGCCAGCTTAGCCTGTTCCTGATGGTGGGATTGTTGGAGACATCAATCCATGGAAATCTCTGCCTCAAACACGCAGGCAAAACTACCCATGAAGTCACTGATGTTGGAAAAGACCTCCCAGACCACCAGATCCAGGGATGAATCAGCCAAACACACAGGCAGGTGTGACCCCCAGAGTGCTGAGGAAACACAGAAAGCTCTGCCTGACCTGCCAGATTTTGTGTCACCAGGGTCCCAAAAGAAGGGAGCAGCCAGGGCACAGGGGACACCTTTGGGCTGGAAGGGTCACCTCAGGGTCACTCACAGTATCCATGAGGGAACATCTGTCCCATCACAGCCAGCAAATCTTTATCCAGAATTAACCCTCAAACCCGCTTGGAACAAAGGTGCAGCCAGCCTTTTTCCTGCCCCCCTTCTCCACAAGGGAAATAAATCCATTTTGCATTTGCTCTGCCTGCCTCAGAGGGAACAGAGAGGGTTCCAACAGTAATTGTGTCCCTGGGAAAATGTGTCTGGCCAGCACCTCCCTCCTCTGTACAGCCAGGAGGGCCCAGCTCGAGTTCCTCTCGCTTCCTGCTCTGGGAATCTCACGGGAAAATTTCAAAGCATTTGCAATTCTAGAGGTCAAAATCTTGAATTTAATTGGAAATTGGGAGTTAGACAACCTGCCCAGAGAGCTGTGTGCCACCTCCAGGCCTTCCTGGGACACCTCCAGGGATGGGGACTGCAAAGCTCCCTGGACAGCCCCTTCCAACCTCTCCCATGAAGAAATTCCTCCTGATGGCCAACCTGGTCCCTTAAATGTAATTGGGAATAAGGAAATGATCATTCCTGATCCTGGAATATCAATGCAGTGTGACACCATCCTGAGGTGACAAGTGACACCTCTGTGAGGTGAAATACTTGGGAATGAGCCAAAGGAAAAGGACAGAGGGGACACAGGGATGAGCCAGGGACAGCCAGAACCTCAGGAAACTTCCAGGCTGAGCTCACAGGGAAGAGCCACAGCTCTATTAAGGTGTATCCAGCTCAGGATGTTCTCCTATCCATGTAAATATTTGTGTGTTTTGATAAAGAAAATGCTTATTTTAAACTTAGCTCAGTGTCCTTTTACAATATTTACAGAAGAGAAGGATTTAAATAAATAAACACACTTTAAAAATTGAATAAATCCGGTTTCAGGTCCCTGAAATTCAAGCAGGATCTCTCTCCCCAGATGTAACAATGTTCATCCCCCTCAGTTTTGGACAGAATGAAACGCCTGCTTTGCTTTCTGTCTGTCCCCACCACAATCTCCACTTATTCCACTAAAACTCCAAGCTCCATCCCCTGAAGCACTGGCTAAAATTAAAATCTATTGTAATTATGGCTGATTGAAAAATAGAACTTTGGCCGTGCAGAGAATCTGGAATTTTTTTTTTGCATTTGCCATTGTTTGCCATTGATCCAAACCAAGGGAAGCAAATACTCAATGGAACAAGTTCAGCACAAATCCACTGAAAATTCCAGAAGGATTTCAGTTCCCAGCAGCCTCTCAAACTGCAGGTCAGGAAACCCTGGGCCTCCACTGCTTCCAGGAATGTCCCACCACCTCCCTGGCCTTCCTTCCCTATTGTCACTGCAGGTTTTTATGGGCTTATTTCATTCTCCAACCGTCTTTGGGAAGGGAAGGGATCAAAACCACTTTAAAAATGCTGATTTAGGGAAAAGGAGGTTGCAGTAAGGTGGGGGTCGGGCTCTGCTCCCAGGGAACAGAGACAGGAGGAGAGGGAAATTTGGCAGCAGGTTACAAACTGTGCTCAATCCTAAAAATATTTATCAATTGACCAATCATTTGTTAGGCTTTGGTTGTCAGGGAAACAGGCATTTAGGAACATCATCTTCAGGGACACGGAGCCAGAGCAGCTGGGACTGGCATGCAGGAGAGCAGCAGCCCCAGCCCACCCAGAGTCTCCAGGGAAGCTCCCTCACACCAGGCCACTCCATTCCTTCCCAGCCACAGCTCCCAGAACAGCCCCTCGTGTCCCCAGAGGCTCGTGGGCTGATTTCTCTGCCTCAGTGCTTGGTTTTTGTCATTAAATCTTACTCTTTGGGCCACTAAACAACAAATCTTCCATGCCCAACCCCCAGAGAAATTGGCCAAAAGATGTCCTGGCTCGGAATTAGGGGATTAGAATCAAAGCATCATAAAATCACAGAACAGCTCGGGTTGGAAGGGACCCTAAAGCTCATCCAGCTCCAGCCCCTTGGCACGGGGATTGCAGATGTCATTCCTTGGGCTTGGGAGAGGAAACTGCCCAGGAACAGGACTTCTGCCCCAGCATCACCTGCCAGTCTCTTGGTGCACAAAAGCCACCTTGAGGATTAATTAATGCCCTTTTGCTTGGAAATTCTTTGAAGATCAGCCAGCCAAGCATGCCTGGATGGGCTGAACATGGATCCTGCAGTCAGATCTGACAAATTCTTATCTGAGACATGAGTGCTCCTCCTTTATTTCCTCAGTAAAACCTTTCAACAGCTCTTTTTTCATGGAACACCACTAAAACCACTACAAGGACCAATTCTGGGAAGCACATTCCAGGCAGGTATTTATAAATTCCCCCACTTTTGACAAAAAGTGGTATTTTCTGGATCCTGCCTGCACCACACACACCCCCCTGGTTGCTGTGGTTACCTGCAGGATGCTGTGCCCACCACAGTGATCCCGGAGCTTTCCCGGACTAACAGGCTGCATTCAGCCCCTATTTGTGTTTTCACCTCCTCTTCCCAAAAAGAGAGGAGCAGAAATGCCAGGGGAGGGAACGAGAGACTCCCTTGCAGCTCTTCCCCTCAGCCTTCTGCTCCATCTGTGGCCGCCCCAGGAGATGTCAGGGGGAATTTTTAGAGTGTGGCTTTGAGCAGCAGACCAAAATCCGAGCAACTGTTAACAAAAAGTGTGAATATGGCAGACAGGAGAGGAGTTCCATAAGGAATGTTCTCCTAGAGGTGTTTTCTGTCAAGGGAGAGCCTCGTTTCACCCAAGGGAATGTTTCAGATCCAGACTTCTGGCTCCCTCAGACCAGTGTGGACAGAGCAGCCCCGAGAGACAGCAAGAGGAGCGAAAATAATTTACCAGATGAGAAACTCATCTTTTTCCTCATGAACCGAGGCTGGCTTAAACTCAAAGAATGAAATTTTATATCATAAATCCTCATACCCTGGGGTGGTTTGGGTTGGAAGGGACCTCAGAGCTCGTCCAGTTCTAACCATGGGCATTCAGTTCCCTGCCGTGGGCTGGGAAGTGTCCACTACAACCTGGGAATTGTTTCTAAAATATGTACAGACATCCCATAACATCCCTGTATTCCATAAAATACCTGCACATTTTCCATAAAATACCTGCACATATTTCCTAAAACACCTTTACATACCTTAAAAGCTTCACCCAAGCCATTTTCAGTTGCTCCTGCCCAGCTCTCTGTAAAGGCAGGAAATCTCAGCCCGTGGACACCTCGTGACAATGACTCCCCCAGATTTATTTCTCCCAATGAAGAAAAGTATTTTTGCCTGATTTTTTTTGCTTCTCATCTTTCAGTTTCACTATCTCCTAATTTCTGAGCAGACAGAGGAGAAGCTCCAAGTAACTCTGGCTGAAATCAGCCATTGTTGAGAATTCTTTATTCACGCCTCATCTCAGTCATCTCTTTTCCAAGATTAAACACTTCCAACCTCCCTCATGCTCCCAAAAACATTGGGAAAGCATCAACAATTAAACAGCAAATCTGAATACAGAGACATTTGCAGAAGAAGCAGTGCCAGAGTGCACTTCCCTCCTGTATAAATACATCTATAGATAGATGGCTCTATATAGAGAGAGATATCTGTGTTAGACACAGACACAAACACAGGTTGTCACGAAATTAAACTCCAATACAACCGCCCAGAATGGATTTACTTGTCACGGGGTTTGGGTTTTCATTCCTTCCCCCTGCATCCATTTCTCTTCCCACCACTTTGCTCCTTCTCTTGGTAACAATTTTATAGAATTATTAAGGTTGGAAAAGCCTCCAAGGCACCCAACCGTTGATTCACACTCAGGGCAGTGAGGGGAGGCAAAGCCCCTGGGCTTGGGGGCCTCCCTCGCCTGAGCCTGCAGGTAAATGGAGACAGGAGGAGCCTCACAACAAAGAACAGCCCCAAAATATGCAACAGCCCCTACCCAGCTCTGGCAGTTGGAACTGGGGGGTCTCTAAAGTCCCCCCAACCCATTCAGGGATTCTGGGATCAAAGAGCTGCAGGAATTGATGGCTCAGAATCCCAAGGACACCCTTTACTCCCACTGTGGCTGAGGTGGGATCAGCTCCAGCCACATCTGAGAGTATTTTGCAAACAGATTCACGACAAGAAAGGGGTGGGGGGAAAGCAAAATATGTCGGGTAAATTCTTCTCAATGAATAATTCCTCCAGCTCTGACAGCAATGCATAATTGCAGCCCCTGATTGTGTGTTAGTTGTGGGTACTAATTAGTTAATGTTTGTACAGCTCCTGGAAGGTGTGATGTGCTCAAGCATTATCATGAACTAAGCAGAACGTTCGGGTTTAAATTTTTTTTGCCATAACTCAGAGCAGGCTCACCCACACCCTCTCAGATCAGTTGAACGTGGTATCTACTGATCTCTTGTCAGGGAGGAAAATTCACAAATTAGGGCCTGGGAGGACACACCACGAGCTCCTCGCTGCTGAGCAGATTAAAAGGAGAGGATTTATTGCCAGTTTAGAAGATCCTGCTTTGAAACCAAGGCAGGACTGACACACTCAGGTGGCAGCAGCTGAAGTTTACCAGGTAAGATCAGTCAGGTTCTTGATTTGACAGAAAATCAGAAGCTTCTCTGAGCTTCAGAGGCTTGCTCAGCACCTCTGAACACCAGGATAACACAGTCCTGAAACCATGGAGGTGCCTTATATCAATATTAATTAGACCAGAACACTCAAAAGCCACTGGGTACATCTGTACTTGCCCAAACCTCATCAACTTAGTGCTTCACCACTGCAGAAAGGAAGAAAAAATACCCCAAACCCCCAAATCCTTTGATACTCAGAGCTTCAGTCTCTGCCTCTGAGGCTCAGAAAGAAAGCATTCTGAGACCTGTTAAGGAGGGCTTTTAATTGAATCCATCTCCAGTCCTCACAGACAAATGTGACCTGTCCACCAACAGCAGAGGTTAACGAGCTCTGCAGCCTCGCTGCTGCTTTTCCCTCAGCTGGCAAGGCAGGAGGGGATGCTGGTGGAAATTCTCCCTGTCAGAGCAGCTCACTCTCATTTGGAGGGCAGTGTTGGGACTTGGAGCTGTCAGACAGCCCAAAGGACATTAATGCCCCCAAACCCATCTGCATTTCTCTGCTGAAAGAAGGGAGGATTATTTTTCATGAGGAGATTCATCAAAACCCATCTGGGTTGCTTTTAAGACTTTCAACATTTGCATTTTTTAATAGTTCTGGGCTGCAGGTAAATGATCCATGAAAGAGGATGTCAAGCACGTCCTTTTTCTGCAAAATCTACAGAAAATCCTTGTGAGGTTCCTCTGCAAAGGGCAAACCTGGGAGCTCCTGCCTCTGGAACCTCTCCAGGAGCATCCAGGGGTTCTGCACCTCACAGGAGACTTTGCCACACATAAGGAACTCTCTGTGCACCAGAGAAATGTCTGTGAAGGGCACATTAAATACATTTTACACTAAATGGTTTGTTAAAACCACCCAGAGTGGTTTCTTGCAGGGTTCTGGGCTGTGTTTGTGAAGTCAGAAGCAGATTCACCCCACAGCTGCAATCAGGCAGTTCCTGGCAATTTATTTGTGTCCATCACTGCTCCTGGCAGGGGCTGCAATGAACATCCCTGCACCCGGTGCAGTCTGCAAATGAAACCCAAGGGTTTGTGCTGCCTGGAGGCACAGCCGTGAATCTCCTGTGGCTGGACTCTTGTGGGACCCCACAAACGTCACCCAGGGGGAGTTTCTAAGTGTGTGTGAAAGGGACAGAAGGGAAGGGCAGGTTGTGCTCTGTCCCAGCTCTGTCCCCATCCCTGTCCCATCCCTGTCCCATCCCTGTCCCAGCTCTGTCCCATCCCTGTCCCAGCTCTGTCCCTGCCCTGTCCCATCCCTTTTCAATCCCTTTCCCATCCCTGTCCCCCTCCCTGTCCCATCCCTTTCCCATCCCTGTCCCAGCCCTGGCTCATCCCTGTCCCAGCCCTTTCCAATCCCTGTCCCAGCCCTGTCCTAGCCCTGTCCCAGCCCTTTCCAATCCCTTTCCCATTCCTTTCCCATCTCTGTCCCATCCCTGTCCCATCCCTTTCCAATCCCTTTCCCAACCCTGTCCCATCCCTGTCCCCGCTCTATCCCAGCTCTGTCCCAGCTCTATCCCAGCCCTGTCCCATCCCTGTCCCAGCTCTATCCCAGCTCTGTCCCAGCCCTGTCCCAGCTCTATCCCAGCTCTGTCCCAGCTCTATCCCAACCCTGTCCCAACCCTGTCCCATCCCTGTCCCAGCTCTATCCCAGCTCTGTCCCAGCTCTGTCCCATGAGGGAAGAGCTGCAAACCCACAGAGGATGGGTTTAGGTTGGAGTTCTGAGCTCCAGCCTGGCCTGGTGGGAGCTGTCCCTGCCCATGCCCGGGTCTCCGGAGTCCTTTGCAAGCCAGGCCGTTCTGTGCAGGAATTTATGAGTTAATTTCTGTTCCATTCATTTTCAGCAGCAGGTCAGAGCCCCTGGGATGAACTTCAGAGTCCAAATGGCTCCTTTACCCCGGCCAATTGCTCTGTGTTACCCAGGTCCATTTACAGCAGACCCAGCTGTAAAAATCGGGGCTCTGCAGAGCACGACACAGAAATTCATTTACAAACCCATTCATTCCTGTGATCCCTCTCATGGGGTGCCTCATTTGAGGGGGCAGCACCGGCCTTGCACTCCCTGTTATCCCTCCAAAAAAGCTCAAATTTGGAGGAAAAGCAGAGCTGCCACCCCAGCTGGGAATGGGGATGGTGAGGGCAGGGATTGCACAGGGAGAGCAGAGACCTGAACCCAGCACACCCAAAAATCCTAAATTATTTCACTAGAAACTCGCTTCCCTCCTTCTCCACACACATCCAGCAAGGCTCAGTAATCCCTAGCAGAGACTATAACACAAAATTAATTAGCTGTTTAATTAGTTATCGTTTTAGGAGTGAAATCCCTGCACAGTCGCACACGAACACAGATTTCACTGTGCCAGAGCCAGCTCAGCCCACACCCCCGAGCCACAGCTGCTTCCAGAGTTAAACAGGACTAGCCCAGAGCGCCTCCAAGGGGGTTTCTCCCATTGGAACCTCACCCTGGAGTGCCCATCCCACAATTCAGTCAGGGAAATGCCACCCAGGCAGTGACAGTGACAAGGAAATTCTGATGGGAAAAGGGAATAATGCAAAACAGGCTCATAAATAAGGAACAAAAAGATTGAGAAGAGGTGGGAGAATCTCTGCTCTTCCAGAAATGCTGATGGAAAATGCAGGAGGACACTTGGACAACCCCTCCTTGCTGCAGTGAGTCCATACCTCAGCCAAACAAATGATGCTCTGATCATTTTTTGGCATTTTTGTATTTGCAAACTTGGATAAAATGTAGAAATATATTGATATATGAGCAATTCCAGCAGCAGTGATTCACAGCTTTTGAAATGCAGGACAAAATCCTATTGCTGTGTGGAAGGGAGAACCCCTTCCTTTTCCCTTCCAGGGACAGGCAGGATCATGACACGGAGAGGAGGCAGTTTCTAAAATACCAAAAACTGGAGAATGCAGCACAAATGTCTGTGAGAGCAGCTCAGTCATGGCCTAAACACAGAACCAGCTCCAACTGCACAGCCCAAGGACAAGAATCCCTCAGGAAGTGCCAGTCCCAGCTGGGAATTCCTCAGGAATTCCACACAGCAATCCACAGGTTCTCTGCTACTTCTGACTTTTACAACTCTCCACCTTATTTATTCTCTGCTTGAAAAGCTCTCTCAACAAATCAGTCTTCTCCAATCCACTCCGTGCTTCAATTTTCCTCCCCAAAACTTCTGGAATTCCTCAACTTTCGCTCCCGCAAGGGCAGTTCATTTCCAGACTGAGACCTTTGAATCCCTGCAGGAAAATGCCAATTTTCAGGCTGCCCTGGAGCCCTTTCTTGCAGCAGTTTCCGGTGTCAAATTGGTTAAAAATAACAAGCAGGGTGTGCAAAGGACTGGTTAAATAAATGCATGGAACACAGGACACCGAGGCTCTCAGGGTGATTCAGCTGATGGAGACAACTTCCAGTTTGTGCAGGAGCCACCACATAAAGCACAGAAAGTCACTAAAATGCCCACATTCCTGTCTTTGAGCACATGGCCTGTCTTCCTCCAAGAATTTTTTCATTCAAGCTGTATATATGTAAAAATAACTGATTTTTTTATTTTCAGAAACAGATTTATTTTTTTTTCCTAGAAGTTGATGCCCTCCAGGCAGGACTCGAGTGCAGCCGGTCAGCCCTGAGAGTCTCCATCGGACACACAGATATTTCCATGATTTCCTTGCTTGTTCACACTTGGCTGGATCAATAAGCAATTTCCCCCACGTGTGGGATATCCAGGAGCTGTGACAGGCACTGATGGTTTATTCCAGTTGTAATCCACTTCAACGCCTCACAACACAAAATCATAACAGGAGGAATAAACAGAAGGAATTTTCTGCATTGGCCAAAAAAATGGTCTTTGTTTAATTCCTCTTGTGCACCAAGACAGCCACCAGTAACACCAGTAAGAGGCAGGTTAGAGACGAGGGCAGCCAGAATTCCATGCAGGGAATTCCATGCAGGGAATTCCACTCGTGTTCCCCTTGCATGGAATGTGCTTCCTTCCTGCTCAGGCCTCTGCCAGCTGACCCAGCCAGAGGAGGGAAATATCACTTCAAAGTGCCTTTGGAAAGGATAAAAATGGACAGCACCAGAGCAGCAGCCTTTCTAAGGATCCTTCCTGTAAAGAAACCTGGCAAGTTCAAGGACCTTCCCTGAAGAAATCAGCTGAGGTTCAGAGGGAGGGAAAAAACACCTGCCAATGGAACAGGGGGAGCAAGGCTAGAAAAGCTTCAGATAAAGCATCAATGGATGAAGGAATGAAAATAAACGAAATAAAAAGATGAGAATTGCCTCTTGGCAGGGAGACAGGTGGCACGGAGAGCTCTGTTTGATATTCCTGCCACTGTCTGATTCCAAGCTGAGGATGAAACAGTCCCAAGCAAAGGCTTTCCAAAGGAAACAAAGCAATCCTTACATCCACATAATCAGCAGTCAGCACAGGCAGAGGGGAGAGACAAAATGCCCACCTGAAAGAAGGGAAATAGTGCAGAGCTCTGAAACAAAGGCAGAGCCGGTGCCCAGGGACACCTTGCCAGGGGCAGGGCTCCCCCTGGGATCCCAGGGTATCAACAGCGATTCAGGGAAGGAAAACAGAGAGAAAAGAGGATTTGGTTTTGCTATTTCTCTGTTTGGAAGGTTTGAAAAGCCTCTGGAATTCACAGGACAAGGGGGGGTGTTATCAGGGAGCAGCACATCCTTCCTGCCACAGCCCCTGGATCTCCTCTGGAGCTCACAGCTCACAGCTGGGGAATTTGGGAATAACTCCTCCACCTGCATCGCTTCTGCCACTGAAGGAAACACCAGAGGGTTTGCTCCACCTGGACAGGAGTGATGGGCTTGCAGTGGCTCCAGGTTCTGCCATTCCCACTTCTTTCCCCGTGGACATCCAGCCTCCCACGCCTGCCTCCCCCACGCCGATTCGTGACCTCTGCCAGGGTTTTGTGCAAAGAACAAGAAGAAATCCACGGATTTCAGAGCGGTTTGCACCAGTGTGAGGCTCTGACAGCCCCAGCTGCCACTCCCACCTCCCTTCTCCAGGATAAATAAAAGCCTGGTTTGAAGGTGCTCCAAAGAGTAACTTTACAGCTCATAGTAAGGCAAGTCTGTGTTCATGTACAGGGATCCCCTTGTGACTGTTCTGGCTCCAAGGTAATTCAAACCACACCACTCTTGGGCTTAAAAAGTCGGGAATAACATAAAACATCCAAAATGAGACCTCTGGACCAGAGCTGCCTTTTTAAGCCCCAGCTCCCAGGCTGGGACTGGCCCAGAGGTCCCAAAACTCCCCCTTTCCATCTCAGCACCCCAAAGGAAGGACTCCAGCCCAAGTTTTGTTCCCTGAATTGTTCTTCCTGCTGCCCCTGAGGGAGGGAAGTGTTTCTGTCGAGTTCTCCCTCCTTTTCTGAGGGCTTTATTTACTTGCTGACTGCAGCTGGTGTCAGGCAGTTTGTAAACAGCTCTCCAGAATTAATAAAAAATTAATACACGCTGTAAGAAATGATCAGAAATCACATGTGGCCTCTTATTTATGTGCTTATCCTGCTTTAAAATTCATCAGTGTTTAACCAGTACTTCTTAAACCACTTAGAGAATGTGCACACAGCCACTAATTAATTGCTGCTTTAAGTCTCAGTCGAGGCCAGCCCCTACCTTGTCTTACCTGGCCACAAGGTCAGGATGAAAAATAACACCAAGAAGGGGATTGTGACAGCCATAAAATTTTTTTAAAAGGGGTATGGGGAAGGTTGTGGGGTTTGTATGGGGGGTTTTATTATTTATTTTATTTCTTTTGACCTGAATTCAGCTGCCTGCTGCTGATTTGGGTTAATACCTGATAATTAGTTAAAACAGTGAACATGGAATAGTTAAATCGCTCAAAGGCTTTTCCTTTTTTGGAATATCAAAGATTAAACCTGTCCTGCCACGCCCCCGGGGAAGGAGGATTTTACACTCTCTGGGAATGAAGAGAAATCAGTTCCCTTTTTTTCACCTGACACGTTTTCAAAGGGAATAATAATTTTTTCCCCTTTTGGATCTCGGTTTTTCTCCTTAGTGGTGATTTAACCAGCTGTTCTAGCTCAAGCTAAGAGATAGACTTCAGGTGAGGATTTAGTTTATGGAACTCTTCTGTCTCTGAAGGATCCATCCCAGGTGGGACCAGGAGAGGGAATTTTATCCACTGCTGGGAGGAAGGATGCAGAGAGAACTCAGCATATTCAGCTCCTTCTGAACTGTTACAGATTTGTTTACATGGAAAAAAGCATTTCCTAGTCAGGAATCATCCACAGCAAACATCCAGCCCTGGGAGCACCTCAGGAGGGTGGTTGGGTGGCTTTTCCTGGGAACAAACCCCTTCTGTTTGCAGCTTGGAGTTTAATGAGGATGTTTCTGGAAAAAGAGATGTTCTAAAAACAAGATGTTCACAAAACCTGTCTTTTGGTTGGCCTGCAGTGACTCAATAAATCCCCTCACTCCTCTGACATCAGCTTCACCTTTGGCAGCATCTCATCCCAAATTAAGGGGAGAAACAGAACTGGTGCACGTGCAGGGCTCCTCGAGGACTCCAGAGAGCTCCCAGGAAGCAGGAATTTGTTCATTCTGCACCACAGGACCAGCTTGGGGCTCTGACAAACACCTTCCCTTTTTCCTCACTCAACTGCCCAAATCCTGAATTTACAGAAGTTCTTGGATTTACTTGTTCCAGAATAAACCTGACCCTTCCAGAGCCTGTTTTTAAATGGATATGGAGTTAAATAATCATCATTACACCCCCACTGGAGCTGGAGACTGAAAGTAAAACTACAAAATTCCATGTGGGTGAGGCCAAAACCCTCCCATGTCTGGGGCCTGGGTGGTGAAAAAATCTTTTCCTCAGGCTGTTTTTGGACAGTTGATATTTAATAATTTGTTAAATTGCTCTGAATGAGAGAGGAAACAACTTCCAGAATTCCCACTGATCTGAGAATGTAATAACATGATATGGAGCAGTGATTTTTGCATGCACGAGGCTTTTGGTGACTTCCAACTTAATGGGAACGTGGATTGCACCACTTTAAATGGTATTTAAATGGTACTTGGCCTTAAATGGTATTTCATAGCATAGAAAAACATCCCTATTTTTAATGCTGTCCTCTCCAGATTGTGGTCAGTGTTCCATGGACAGAAATGTGGAGATGTCACAGGCTCACAAAGGGTCTCAGGTTCCTTCTTTTGGTCTAAGACAGCTGGAACAGCAAGTCCATGAAGAGAAACCCTGGGAATAACTCCCATGTGGGAGCAAGGCAGGACCACGAGTCACAGACGGAGCCAAAACAGACTGAAAGGAGCAGGAGTAGAGCCAAGCTGGGAATTTCTTATCAGCACCTGGGAGAAATATCTGTTTTCCTGGAATGGTTCCATTAAATGCAATTTCTTTGAGGGGCAGGAGTGGGGCCATTTCCATGTGCAAATCCCCACGTGGTGCCCTGCGGGTTTGTGGCCACGGAGTGGGGAACACACGCAGCTCTCCCGAGCCACAAATTAAACCCCAGCTCCGTCCTCCTCCCAGATGAGCTTAATGCCACGCTGGAGAAAGGAGTGATTTTAACAGCTGGACGAGTTATTTCGTGCTGTGGAGGTTATTAACCTTTGGAAGAAATTATCAGGGAAGTGGAGTTTGCTCTGTGCATCCTCAAGTGGCTCTCTGGAGGAACCTTTTAGTGCAGGGAAATTATTGGTGGTGGGAGCAGGGAAATTTGTCAGGCTGGGTGGCCCTTGAGAGACAAGGAGGTAACGCAGGGGGGAAGTGCCTCTGCCCCACCTCGGGTTTTTATGGAGAATCAGCAAATCCTGGAATGGGTTGGGTTGGGAAGGATGTAGAGCCCATCCAGTTCCATTGCCCTGCTGAGGGCAGAGACACTTTTGTTATGCTGATACGTTTGTGAGACTTAGGGCAAAATACCAGGGAAATAGGAAATTTTCCCCTACTTTTTCCTCATCACTTCCATGAAAAACTCACTGAGGAGACATTAATTCCAGTCCCTCACCTTTTCCAGCAAAACAGCAGCACCTAGACCTCAGTCTCAAAAATTAATAGAATGAATTTGGGAGCTAATCATAAATAGAGAGAGGTTAATCAATTCCTCAGGTTGTTGAGGCTTTATATACACTGGGACTCTTAATATATTCAACAAAGCAATGGCACCAAAGGAAATACCCATAGATTTTGTTTTCAAATAAAAATTCCTCATAATTCAAAATCGCCAGTGGGCTCCTTCCTTTCCTGATTTGTACAATTTGTGTTCCCACTGCAGAGAGACCACGCTCTGCCTTCATTTCCCTTCACAAGTGACATTGATGTGGTTTTTAAAGCCAGCAGCCCAATGTGTGATTTAGAGGCTCTGAAAAAGAAAATTATAACTCTGGGGGAAGAAATGGCTGCGAAATTTCCATTGGAATTGTGCTGTTTCACTCCGGGGACGAGGCAGCACTTGAGTGGCTGTAAGTCAGTCTCTGTTGCATCTGAATATAGGATAGAGTTTTAAAAGCACTAAACAGCCTTGTGCTAATGCCTCCCCAAGACAAAGCAGAGCTCTTCAGGCTGGCTTTTATGGCAGGAACAAAACAGGCGCGGCTGGGGGCCCTGGAGGCTCCAGACAATACTTCTCCCTTTCATGCTGCAGCAGCAGCCAAACCCCAGCCCTGTTCCAGAGCCCCCCCAGAGGCAGCAGTGAAAGGCAGGGCACCCCAGTAAGTGGAGGGGAGGGCAGGGACAACGAGACAGGAGGGATTTCAAAGCTTCCAGGGCCGGTTTCAGCACTCAGGTTCTAATGAAAGTCAACGTGACCTTGCTTTGCTTTCTCCTTTTGAAGAGCAACAGTTTGGGATGAAGAGATCTTTGCCTGCTCGCAACAAATTACAGCAGAGTTTACAACAGTTCCCAAAGCCTGTGGCCTCACCCTGGGCCCTCCTGCTTGCCCAATTCACAAGGAGGAGGGACACCCTCCAGTCTTGGAAAGAAGGGTTGAGTTTCCTGGGTAGAAACTTTCTCTAACACGAGGCAACGGCCTCAGGTTGCACCAAGGGAGGATGAGGTTCGATATTGGGGGAAATTTCTTCCCCAAAAGTGTTTTCAGGCATTGAACACGGGCAGTGGAGGAGTCTGCATCCCCAGTGGGATTTAAAATCTGTGTGGATGTGGGACTTGGGGATGTGATCAGTGGTGGCCTTGGCAGTGGACTTGACGATTTTAGAGAGTTTTTCCAACCTAAACCATTTCATTTTAATTTCCAAACTTTTTGACTCCACAGTTCTGCACATCCTGGAATCTTGCAGAGCCCTGGATTGTGCCAATCAGCAGGAGGACACATCCCAGCACTGCAGAGCCCAAGGAGTGTGTGGTTTCCTTGGATAACTGGAAGAGGAGGATCCAGAGCAGCAGCCCAAGCTCTAGCCTGAGGCTCTTCTGCAAATCAGAGCTGCAAACAGCTGCAGACCCACATTAAAGGGAGCAGGGCCCAAGTGCCCAGTGGGATGGTGTGTAACACCAGCTGGAGGGTGCTCCCATTCCTGTTCCTGCCCCATTCCCACACGCTCAGGGCAGAGCTGCTCTGAAGCTGGGAAAGATCAAAAGTGAAGCAGAGATGAGTAGGAAGTTTTGTTTGGCTTCAGTGTTTGTAACATTTTCTTTTCCATCCCTGAACTGTAACTGGAATTTGTTTCCAGACCAGGTGTGATCCCACCGGGTTGTTCTGCCTTCTTCCAGGGACTGCACAGCAAAGCTGGACCTGCCCAGGTGGTTGAAATGGCCTTTAATGGCTTTGAACTGAAGGGCTGGATGGGATGTTAGAAAAGAATTCCTCCCTGGGAGGGTGGGGAGGGGCTGGGATGGAATTCCCAGAGCAGCTGTGGCTGCCCCTGGATCCCTGGCAGTGCCCAAGGCCAGGTTGGATGAGGCTTGGAGCCCCCTGGGACAGTGGGAGGGGTCTCTGCCATGGCAGGGGTGGCACTGGGTGGGATTTAAGGTCCCTTCCAACCCAAACATTCCAGGATTCCATGGCAGCAACAGAGGAAAACGATGTTCAGAACACCAAGGCTTCTATTTCCACAAAATCTTGGAGGAGACAGGCTAGAAGGAGGTAAAATGATGACAAATATGTCAGTATTTATTCAGAGTGTCCTGTCATGAGTGTGTACATGGAACCTCTGCCCTGACCTCTGGAGCTCCTGACCTCCCATCCCACTAAATTAAAGGGATTATGATGAAAACCACTTGTCTCCTTGTCCCATAATGTGAGAAGTGCCTGGAAATTAAGCAGCCTTTGAGGATGACACTGCTGATTATTTCAGGATGATCAAGTCACAGCAAAGAATTGGGGTTGGAATGGGAAGAGCAGTGTCAGAGGCACAGTTAAACAATGGCTGCTTTGCCTGTCATTCCCACCAATTACTGCAGGAGGGGGAGAAGGAAAACTATTTATAACCTGTCAGTCTCCAGAAACCACAATTATGATGATTTAATTAACACATGGAGAGGCTTTGGGCAATCACATCGTTCTAAATTTAAGAAGCAGCACATTTCAGGCCCAAGATGATTTAGAACATTAACAAATGCTGGTTGAACCAGGGCAGGAAGCTGATGGCCTTGTTGGTTCCTCTTAAAGCATCCATCAGGGCCCAAAGATAATCCAAATGGATGTGGTGGTGAAGGAGGAGAGCAGTGAGGAATCAGCAGGGCTCTCACACCGAGGGAGGAGCTGATTTTTAATGAGGACTGACTGAAAAGGAGCAAAACCACACAGCTCAAGTCTCTTCATCAAAGACACCCTCAGTGCTTTGGGATGGATGAGAGTGAAGGACCAGCGTGGCACTGAGTGCCAGCTCCAAGGTGTCCGTGGGAAGGGCAGGCCCTCAGTGCCACACTGGTCCTTCCCTGGCCCGGTGCCCTGGAGCGAGGTCCAACCCAAGGCCTAACCTTGGGATGAACTCTTCCATCCCTGGGCAGAGAGCTGGAGCATCCAACCCCAGGATTTGCTAAAGGATTCCCAAATCCTGGGCTGCCCCACTCCCTGGCCCACTCCTCCAAGGAAATCACCCTTCAGGTCTCATTTCCTCTTTCTGGCTTGGATTATTTGCTGTGTCCTGTCCTCCCAGGCACAAAAATGATTCTTTCAGTATTTCCACACAGTGATTAAACCTGGGAGTTGTCAGCTGTGAGCTAAACACAAACAATTCTTACCTTTTTCACCATCTATTGTTTTTTAACTGGGTTAGCACCCAAGTAACATAAAGGAGAATTCCACTTCTTCCACACAAGAAGGAAAATCTTGAACAGAGTTTACATGTGAGAAAAAAAAACTGACAAAGAGCCTGCTGCTCTATAAGTGGTTCTTTCATTCACTTCCTATCAAAACTGGAGATGAGGATTGCTTTTCCCACCCTGTGTGTTTATTCCAGGAATAGTTGGAAGCACAGGCTCCAAAGCTTTGTACACCACAAAATTCCTGAGCTCTGCCTGCTGCCAGGAAGGACGTGCCACATCCCCTCCACATTTCACACTGAGTGACTTCACAGCCAGCTCATTTCTCTCCTGATGCATTCCTTCTGCAGCTGAAATGCTCAGGCAGAAAATATTCACGGGTTTTATTTGATTAAAGGACTCACAAAACTCAGGATAAAATCAAGGATAAGGTCAGTCTTCCCCATGAACAAAATACACACCTGTACAAGGACATGGCACCAAAGGTCCCCTTGGATCATGGACAGACTGATCAGGTTGGTTCTCCCCACAGCCTAAACCCACAAATATTATTTTTCTTTATGTTATTGTGCATTTCAGAGGAAACTGAATAAAATTGAGATGGTGAAAGAACAGGAAAAAAAAAGGAACCTTCAGAGCAAGGAGATGTTGCCTTACATCACCAAGTATGTTGATGTAGGGACTAAAACTTAAGAGAATGTTCCTCTTCCATGAACTTTGAGAACTTAAAGTAAGCAGAGCAGCTCCAGCACCCTCACAAAGCTTTTCTGTAGGAAGTTGTCCACAGACGGAGACACAGCCCTGGACCACAGAACTTTTAGGAGATTCTGCCTTTCCAGCACCCATGAACTGCTCTTGTTCCAGCCAAATTCATTCAAATGTATCTAAAAAACCCCAAAATAAATCTGTGTTGGAGCTGAGAAACAACGGGAGGGTGTTGCTGGAGCTGGACGTGCACAGAGATCAGCATCAGCATTTTCTGGCCTTCCCTTCCTTCTCCTTCTTGGAGTTCCCAATGCATTGCCCATGACAACACCATGACTGATCCATCTGCCAGGAAGAGATTCCTGTTCCCCTCAAAATTAAAAAGGCAAAGGCAAAACCAACCCTCCAGGCCGAGCAGCCAACGTTCCCAACAGCCTCTCGTGCCATCCCTTCCCGTGTACTGCAGCTCCAACCACGTGGAATTTGCAGCCTGGGACGGAGCTGAGAACTCCCTGGTAACCCCTCAGGATCGATCCACTCATCTTTTTGTGGAGGTGGGAATATCCAGAGGCAATCTGAGCTCATTTGGCTGCACAAGAGGCAGAGGTGATAAAAGCTGAGCCGTGTCAGAAAGGTTTGGGCCGCAGCCCGTGCGTGTTCAGGGCTGGAACAGCTGCTGGGAACGACCAGAGGTGGGGCTGGGCGTGCTGCAAACACAGATCACACAGAGACTCTCATGTCATGGTGTTTGCACCATGGGGAACAGGATGGAGGGCTGCCACTCTTCGAGGGCTGGCAGATCCAGCCGGGAGAGACCGAGAATCCCAGTGGTAACGGGAGCATCTCCAGGGAAGGCTGAGACCTGAACTGCAATCCCAAGGGATTTGAAAGCTGAAGGTGTCTGCTGCCAGGGGCAGATGGTCCAAAGGAATGTCCAGGAGCAGAGCAAACCATGAACACAGCCTCTGTGCCGCTGCAGCTGCTGGGTTTCAGGGAAAATTCCCGACATCCAGGGTCAGGTCAGCTCTGTTATCCAGGAGGAGAGGCTCAGGAACATTTCCATCAGCAGGACATTTCCTAATAAAATTGTTTGCCCCTCGCAGTGTGTGTTTTGTGTTTTGTGTGTGTTCAAAATGAAAACCCACAGATGAAGAGGTTCCTTGCCCACCTCCATGAGCGTTCTCCCTCCCGAGCTACACAATGAACTAAAATCGATTCTTTTCTCCTTAAAATACTGGCAGCACATCACAGAGTGCAAGCAAAGGCAGGGGAAGGGTGGAGAGCGAGGAAAAGGGAGATGGAAAAGGGCATCTGTCACAGTTCCAGGAGTGCAGGAATCCCTCACAAGGAATATAATGGGAATAACAAGGGCCCTCCTCTCCTACAAAGCTCTTCAGAGCAGCAGCCTCTCCCTTTGAGCCCCCTCACTGGGCAGAACTGAAACCACGAGGTGTCTGGAAAGTGGCAACATTTGGGCAAACAGGAAAAAAGGTGAAGAGGAAGCAGAGGGAGGATGATGCCAGCTGGACATTGTGCCTAAGGCTGGGAATCCACAATGCAATTACAGAGCTCTGCTAATGAGCTGCCAGCCTCAGGATGAGACCCAGTGGAGCAAATGCAACGCCTGGGATCTGCTCAGGGAAGTTCCTGAGCTCAGGAGAGTTTGGGAGATGTGGGATCAGCTCCTTCCTTGGCCTCTGAGCTCTGCATTACCCCAGAGCAATCCACGTCCAAGGTCTCAGCAGCACCTGTATCCCAAGCCCAAATTCCTGATGAGCTCCTCTCTCAGCCAGGCACCAGAGGAAGCTCCGAGTAAGAGTTTCAGAAGTGTTCCACATCCTCCTGCATTTCCTTTCCAAATTTACAGCCCTCAATTGCTGCAGGAGGCACAGCTGGCTCAGCTCTGCCGGAAACATGGCCAGTCAATTTTGGGAATATCTTTGGGAAATCTCACACTTTACAAATGCTGAGCCCAGGGAAAATTTACCCCTGTGCATTTCTTGCTGCATCACTGGTGCTTCTCCAGCACAGCTCCCCTTAGGCTGGGGCTGTATTTGCAATGCCAAGGGCAAATAAAGGCTCTGAGGGGTAAAAACTGCCCCTGGATCCCTGCAAGGTCCAAGGCCAGGTTGGACAGGGCTTGGAGCTACCTGGGACTGGGGAAGGTGTCCCTGCCCATGGCAGGGGGTGGCACTCAGTGATCTTAAAGGTTCCTTCCACCCAAACCATTTTATGATTTCTAAAATGTGCTTTCTCCGAGCCCCTTCTGGGCTGTTCCTCCCATGGGCACGGCTCTGAGGAGCAGCACTGTCACCTTCCCCTTTCTGCACTCTCCCCATCCAAGCCCAGAGTGTGGGACACTCTCCTTGGGCTGATTTACCCTCACTTTACAGCCCAACATGAATTTAAGTTCCAGTCACAGAGGGGTGGAAGAAGAGAAGGAGCCACAGCACAGAAGGAAGCAGAAAGGTTCAGTTAACAGTGCTCATCCTCCTGTGTTACAGAACAGTCACTGGAAAGAAACCCCCACTGCTCTGGCCCTGCACCGAGAACAGAGGGTCAATGAAGAGTTTCTGCTCCCCATTCTCCCCACTCCTCACCTGCCCTGTCCTCTCTGCAGTGTCCCACCTGTGGGATCACTTCCTTTCCATTCCCCAAGCTCTGATGAACTCACACCTCAGCCATGAGGTGCTTGCTCAGCATCCCTCACAAACCCCTCAGGCTGCTGACCAAAGGTTCTGCAACCACTGCTCTTAAAAGAATGAAAGAAATGGAAAATTCAGGCAGTCCGTGAGTGATTTCTCCCCTGAGGTCACAACGCTCCCTGAACTCAGGCTGAGCCCCCAGGGCACCCCTTCTAATGCAGAGTTACAGAACTGCAACCTCACCCTAAATCCTCTCTGGAGATGGAAACTTCTGGTTTATCCTCTTTGCTTCTTGATGTTTAATACACCATGATGTTTAATAAATAAATAATGAAAACAACATGTCCATATTTCCCTTTAAATTAGGCTCAGAAGAAGGTCTGTGCCAGCCCACCAAGCCTGTCCAGGTGCAATCCCTTTATCAATGTGCTGCTTCCCAGGGGCAGGAGGGGAAGGAGCAGAATTGCACCTGAAGGTGATTCTGTGTGGCTGATTTAAGAGGTGTGAACACAAGTGACAACCGGCCCTGTTTTCACTGTGGTGGAAAACCCAGCAGAGCTGTCCCTGTGTGTGAGCAGGTGGCTGTTTATCCACGGGCTGTGGCCAGACATGGAGAAGGAGAGGTGTAAAAAGCGACCTCACAGCACTCAGTTCACACAAAAAAGCTGTTCACCTGTCTGCCCCTTGTTTGTTTTGTCCCTGCCAGCCTGGGAAAGGGGACAGGAATGACCTTCCAGGAGACAGACACATTTTCCTTCTCCCCATAAACCCTTCCCAGAGAGCCATTCCCAGATATTCTGTGAGTGTGATATGCATGAAATATAGAATATCATAGCTGGCTTTATGAAATCCCTTTTCACAGCTTCCAGATCTCCAGCAAATGTACAAATAAATGGGAAAGTGAGAGGGAGGGAGAAGCACAAAGCAAATCCCAGGCTGAGGGAGCAGCACTCTGCTGACTGGATGGCCAGAGCCAAAATCAGGAGCATCCAGTTATTTCAGCAAGCCTTGCCAAGAGACTAAATAGAATAGCACAGGCCAGGTGTCAGTGATTATAATCCCACTGCTGCCAAAGTCGCTCCCGTTTACAGCCAGCCTGCCTTTGGCTCTCTCTCCCCAGCAAAGGAATAATTCCTGAAGCGGGGACTGGGAAAAGCAGCCCCACAAAGCACAGCTGCACCTGCCCTGCTCCAGGGCAGCTCTCACCTGTGGGCCTCTGCTGAATGCTCAAAACCTTCTGAAATTTAAAAACAACACCAGCCCTGGAGCTGCTGTGCAGAAAAGAACTGGTGGAAATACCTCAGCACGTTATTCCAAGGCCAGCTCTGCCGAGGAAAATGAGTGGTTCATGGATGAGATGAGCTGGATGCTCCCACACCCAAAATGATCCCTGTGAAGGTTCCAGCTCTGCTCACTTGACCTCAAAAACCACCCCACCACCACCAGCAGCAGCATCTGATCAGGAATCTCTGCCCTTTCCCAGTCCAAATGGAACTGATCCACCCCCCCTTGCCCAAACCCACTCCATTCCTGGGCCCTCGGCTGCCCCCAGGCATGGGGGGTGAACTCATGGAAGCAGACAATGCTCTGGAAAATATTGCTGAAAGAGGTAAAATCAATCAACTGCTAAGCAATGAGCCTGCCTGCCCTCACTCAGGCATCCAGGCACTCCTCTCCCCTCTGAGGGCTTCTTTTTTTGGGGAGAAACCTCAGGCTGCACACAGGGAATGAGCCAGGCAGCCCGGGGGGAGGATAGGCCTGAGCTGCATCACACCTGCACAAAATAATAGTTTTCCACAACTAAATGAGGAAATAAAGAGAGGTTCAATTTCCTATATTTTTTTTTTTCACTAAACACAAACCCTTTCCACTGCTGAAGACTCCACAAGGGTTTTTTTCCCATTTTTAAGTGCTGTACAGTGAGTATCTCTCCTTTTACAAGTGGAACCTTGTAGCTATGGAGACGCAGAATGTCAAATCCAAGCTGAAGACAGGATTTCAGTGGGGGCTTTGGGTTGCTACATGTGCCTTCAACGATCTGCTTTCCATCTCCTGAAGTCTTTATTATTCTCCATTATTTATTAGTCTCTAATGGTGTGCAAAGAGCCACTGGCTGTTCAATGATCACACGAACACAGAGTGACCCCTCAGACACGGCACTGGGGTGTCTTGCACAGGCTGATTTACACCCAGGGACACCACAAACGCCACCCCCGAGCCCTGCAAAGTTGTCATCAGCTTAATTTAACCGAAATAAAGCTGTTCTGGTGCTGCCACAGCACCTGGAACCCAGGTGAGCTGGAGTCCCCTGGTGTTTAATGCTGTGTGTAACAACCACAGCCACCCGGGGGAATTACACCACACCAGCCTCGTGTTACTACACCTGGGAGGGCTCTTCAACCTTTTAATTACCTGCCATAATCCAAATTATCCAAATTCCAGTCTCCCAAACATCATCCCTGTATTCTGTGAGCCAAACTGCGTTAGGGATGACGGTGTCATGACCTGGATGCTCAGTTACCACAGGCACATTCATCTGCCTGTTTTACCACCATGGAGTAAATTAAACCACATTTTACTCAAACTAATGAAACTTCAGTGCTGTCAAACCTGAGCCTTCCAGGCCAGATTAATGCTCCTTGTGACAGCCAGGGGAAATTCAAGAGGACCTGAATGTCACACATTTTCTACTTGTGCGGAATAACCCCACACCTTCACCCTGTGTTTTCCTAGAGCAGTGACAGGGTCATGGCAGGTGGTTTTTGGTTCTCAGGGCACCGCTGCTCCAGAGAAAGCGATCCCAAACCATTGCAGTTTTCTTCCTTCCCCTTAACTGCACAGTCCAAAACCAGCTGGGGATTTCAGCTGCCAAATATGAACCATCTCAAAGGTGCCCCATTGTCAGAGAGTGAAAACACTGGGTTTTAAACCATCCAGATCCCAGAGCTGCAGATCCCACTCTGCTCGTCGTCACCACCTCCCACAGCACCTGGCTGCCAAAGCCAGGGCTCAGAATTCCCACAGCCAATCCCAACCTGCACAAAAGGGTGGGAATAAACTCCAACAGGCACATGAAACACTCCCAGGTAGAACATCCACAACCAAGGAAGCAAAATCCCCCACGGTTCCCTGGTGCCACATCACGAGCAGGGTTAAGTAACCAGGACTGCAAAGGAATTGTGCAAATCCTCCTTTGCCAGCTCTAAATAAGCAGCACCATTCCAAGCAAACCCATCCCCTGCATCCACAGCAGTGGAGTCACTGGCAGGAGAGCAACACAACAATTTGGAATGTCCTTGCAAAGCCAGACAGCAGAAGAGATGCACTGAGAGCTTTTCCCGATTGTGCTTCCTGTGATGCTGAGTCAAATCCCGACACGGCCTGAAGATTGTGGAAATCAGCTCCAGCAGGGCTGTCTAAGTCTCCACTGATCATTAAAATGAAATTAAACCCTCCAAGAATCCCCTTCTCCCAACCCAGATATTTGCAATTGTGCTGTTTGACCAAAGCTCACGGTCAGAGAAACCTCTGTGTTCCTGTTGCTCCAGGAAAACAACTCCAAGATTGGGCTGCAGTCCTGTTGTCCCCTGGTTTGCTCCCAAACCAGACCAAAAATGCAGGAAATCTTTGGCATTATCATTAAATAGGCCCCAAATCCCTCAAGATTTGATATGGGGTCTGGAGAAAAGAGGTTTCCATATTTAGTTTTAAACCAGAAAATATTCTTAAGCTCCTCTGTATCTACCAATCCATTAAAAATGGGATTCTCTTGTAGCCACAGCTCATCAAATGGGTGCAAACAGGAGGAGAACAACACTCCAGATGCCTTTATCACAGTGGTTGGCTCCAACTTAATCGCTTTTTTAATAAGTCTTAATTATTCAAAATAATCACCATCCCTTCCCTGCCTGTTGTCATTTAACATGAGAGAACCTTCCACAGACAAACCCCAAAGCAGGAAAAACATAAAAGAACAAAATCTCATTAATCTTTCTAATATTTAGAGATACCTCAAGAGCTTCGAACATTTACCTCTCCTTCCCAGCAGCTGAAATGGTTTTAGGAGGATCATGGTTCATACCTCGCATTCCCTGGAGCCAGAGATGGTGTAGGTGCAGGGCCCAGATCCGTTAACGGATACATCCATGGTCTCAGAGTTTGTTGGCTTGTAGTCCACGTAATACTCCTGCAAAGGGGAGTTCATTTGCCTCTCCGACTCCCGGGCCTTTTTCCTGCGCCTCTTCATGAGCGTGTGCTGCTGGAGCTGCTTCATGCTGGCGGGATAACGCTTCCAGGACACGTAGATGACCAGCAGGATCATGGCCACGGAGAGGAACAGGGCCACGCTCCCCGCGATGATCTTGTGGAAGGACACGTGCTCGTATTCCGGCTCCACTGCGGGCGTTGGGATGTCTGCGGAAGGACTCGGCATGGCGGATGTTGGCTGGTGGCTTTCCAGTTTGGAAACGGTGGGTTTGGGGATGAACACGGGTCTCTGGGGGGTTTTGGGAGCCTGATAGGACCTTTCAGTGGCCACCACCTGGGTTTCGGCACAGATATTATAGGTTTCCACGGCATCGCTCACCTTCTCGCCCTGGATGTGTTTGGGGCCTGCACAGATCATGGTGCTCTCCTTATTTCCCTTGAAATTCTTAAGCCAATTAAACAGGGGGCAAATGCTTCGAGTACATTCCCACATATTCCCGGACAGAGTGATGGAGATGAGCGAGATCCACGTGTTGATGGTCTCCTGGGAGATGTTGGTGAGTTTGTTGGAATCCAGGTTCAGCTTTTGCAGGTTAGGCAGGCACTGGAAGGTGCCAGGCTCTACCCCTGCGATGTCATTGCCTGATAAATCCAAGTTGTGCAAGGAACTCCAGGTCCACGTCAATCCCTGGCTGATGGAGCGGATCCTATTCCACTGCAAGTAAATGGAGCGGAGGTTGAAGAGCCGTGGGAAGTGGGCAAAATTGATCTTAGAAAACTGGTTGTGCTCCAAGTGGAGCTCTGTCAACTTCAAAAGGCCGGCGAAAGCGTTGCGGGACAAGCTCCGCAGGCGGTTGTAGCCCAAATCCAGGAAGTCGAGGTTGCGGCAGTCCTGGAAGACGCGGATGGGCACCGTTTTCAGCGAGTTGGACCTCAGGTGCAGGATCAGGAGCTTGCGGAGGCCCTTGAACTGCTCCGCCTGCAGCACCTGCAGCTTGTTGTAGGACAGGTCCAGGTTACGGAGGTTGGGCACGGGGTGGAAGGTCTTGTTGTGCAGGTGGGTGATTTTGTTGGAGCTCAGGATCAACTCCTTCAGCCGGCGGATCCCCTGGAAGGCGTCCTCATCCACGGAGCTGATGTAATTATGGTCGAGGTAAAGCCATATGAGCTGATTGAGGCCCGCGAACTGGTGGGATTTCAGCTTCTGGATGCTGTTGTAGCGCAGGGACAAGCCCTGGGAGCCGCCGGAGATGTTGTGGGGGATGTCTCGGAAGGCGTGCGACTCGCAGTACACGATCTTGCCATCGCAGCGGCAGCTCTTGGGGCAGGCTCGCTGAGCCCCCGCCAGCCCCGCCAGCAGCGCCAGGGGAAGCAGCCCCAGCAGCACCCTGGAGCCTCCCCGCTGCTTGATCACATGGAAACCTGCAACATCCGAAAGGAAAAGAGGGGCATTGGAAAGCCTTGCAGATAAATGACCAGATTATCGCGTCACTGGGGGCTCGGGGTAAGCCTGAGCAGAGCTGGGGATTTGGGAGACAACCTGTTCGCCTCCCGCCTGGGCTCTTTGTGGTGCAAATCGCCGTCCTTTGAGTGCCTGCCTGGCCATCTCTGCTGCCCCCACCGCCTCCAGCCTCCCTGGGGGGGCTTATGGTCCCTCGGGAGCACCAGGAGCCTGTTCCCTCCTGGCTGTGCTCCTGTGCCCCGGCTCTCCGAGGAGCTGGGATGTCCTTATCGCTCCGTGCCGAGGTTTGAACAATAAACATATTTGTCAAGTCACTGTGCTGGATGCTCCATGGTGCTGGAGAGGAAATGAGCCAGAGCTTCTGCTCGTGCGTGCTGCTCAACGTGTTCCTCAAGGAAAGCAACTGCAAGTCCAATCCCCCCCAAATTACCCCAGAAAGGGTGAAATCTACTTCTCCCGAAGTTTGATCCGTCTTTGGAACATATATTCATTGCAAAATGAGGCACTAAGTAAAGGTTTTACTTTCAGCACTGAGTGATTCGGGTTTAGGAGTAGGTTTAAGTAAAACTCAGGGGGTTTATGTACCTAAAATACAGAAATAGATGCAGAGAAACGAAGTTCATCCATAGGGACCAGGAAAGCTGGCATGGGATCCCAGTGCCAGGTAAAGGTAGGAGACACACTCCTTTGGAATGAACCACTGCCTTAACCCACGTTCATCTAAACTTATCCATAGGGGGCTGTGGGTACCTAGACCTTTATTAATTTGAATTAATCCAGCAGATGATGAAAACACCCACCCCAACACTCCCAGATAGCAGCAAAGCCCAGAAAGTTTAAAGGGGGATATTTCTCTTTCAATTCCCCTCTCCTGATTGATTTTAAGGGTTTGCCTTTGAGATGTCAGATTTGTCATGCAGCAGCAGTGCTGGATGTGAGGACATATGTAATAATTGAATATATAGAATCCTGAATAATTATGAGAGGGCGTGGAGGGGGTGTCAGAACCCCCAACACCCATCTGCACGCCTGGAATAATTTTAGGGCTGCTGCCTCTCTCCAGAGTTGCAGCCTTGCTAAGAATGAAAATGCATTCTTCCAACAGGAAATATTTCAAGGGCTGGTATCTCCTTGATAAATAATCACTTTATTATTTGTCACACAAATAATACACACAAAACCGACCTACTGCTGCAGCTCTTTAATCCAATTTTAAACCAAAGGGCAATCTGCAAAAATAATTCCTGGTCTAGAATGCCCTTGCCTTCCACTTTAATGGGTAGATTTGTAATTTAAATACTCATTTTTTTTGCTCCGTTCTCTTTGCCAGCAGCAGCCAGCTAGAAATATGTTCTGGCTGTTACAGACTCGGGGGCTGGGGAGGGGGGAAGAAAGGAGGAGAATAAGCCTGTCACACTCGGAAAAAAACCCGACTGTCAAATGACTGCTGGAAATGTAGCAGAGGTACCAGGGGCAGCTTTTCAGCCTCTTCAAAACCACCTATGCAAGAAACAACTCCCCCCTCCCTCCCCTTTGCTTCCCACATCCTGCGAAGTGTTAACGCCGGCCCTTGCTGCCAGCCCGAATGGTGCCGGGGGTCGGGAGGAGAGGCCGGCAGGATTTGGGGTGCCGGGCACTGCCGGGGCTCCCGGTGCGTGTGCAGCTGCGGGCTGGGTGGCACGGGGGGTTTGCTCCTGCTCAGCCCCGCACGCAGGGCAGGAATTCACCGGCGGGTTCGGTGGGAAGGCACTGCGGGAGGAAAGGTGTGCGTGTGCCGGGAGGGGGGGACATGGGCTAAAAATACAATGGCAAGTACAGTGAGTCACCTGGCAGCGAGAGGAACGCGCTGCTGCCGCTGCCGCCCTGAGCCCCCCCTCGCCGGAGAATAATCCAGCTGCAAAATCCACCCCACAGCTGCAGCCGTGCCAGCAAACAAACCACAAAAGTTCACTCACCCATCCTTTTGTCATCAATAACGTCCTCCTTCGCCTTCCTCCAGCTGTTTTCTCCTCTCTTCCTTTTTTTTTTTT
>VYXG01008160.1:343459-420795 GCA_013397235.1 Lanius ludovicianus
CTTTGCTTTAAACCCTCAGCATCTTCATGTCACAGCCCGGCTGCCACTCGCCCCGCCGCCATCCAGCGTGCCTGCCAGGAGCCCCACAAAGTTCCCCGGAGAGGACCAGCGAGAATTTTGGGGATGAGGAAGGGAAAGGATAGGGAAAGGGCTGGGGGTGGGGAAGACAGGACGAAGGATGGGGGGGAGTGTGGGGGGGTAGGGAGGGACTCTAAGCTCTGAGAGCCATTGTGGAAGTCATCAGAGAACCGGCGGCGTTAAGTGGCAATCGGCGAGAAAAGCCAGAGCAGGCGATGGAGGCGAACCAACTTCTCTGGGAGGAAGGACCAAACCTCTGCAGGCGCCTCGCATCCCTCATTCTGCTGCCTTTTGCCATTGCCAGGCACAGCGATCCATCCTCCGCCGGCTCCCGGAGCAGGCAGGGCCTCCCGTGCTGTGCCAGAGCCCGGTTTAGCAGCTCCGCAGGCTCGGTTTATCCATTTGGCTGGTCAGGTTTAAAGTGTTTTGTAGCTGTGCCGAGAGGCAGCTCTCGTCTAATTCCGAGGCTTTCCAGAGAGCGATGATGCTCCGGAGCTTGTTGGCGCTGAGGCTGGAGTTTGTGGAACACGGAGTGCCCTCCACTGGAGAAAACCCAGCGCACATTAAAGGCTGAACAAGTGAGGCTGTCATGGCTCTGCAGACTTTGCTTCCCTCGGAAAAGAAAATTAAAGACACAGCATTGCCTTGCCCACCGTCCTCCCTTCCCAGACCCCTCCACCTCCCCTGGATTATGGAATGTGACGGCACTTTCTGGCAGAAACGCCAAACAAAGCGCCTGCTCCCCCTGGGACCTGCCAACCTGAGCTTGCTCCAATGCACCTGACCTGGGTACTGGGCTTGGGCAAATTCGGAACTGTTCTGGTTTATCTCCTGCATTCCTGGGGGAGGGGGGCAGGAAGAGGAATGGTTGCAGGTTAAAAGTGAAAGTCTTGGCACAGGGTCGAGGGGCAGGGGCTGGGATCAAACTGATCATCCCCACAAAAGGCTTTTGACTGCAGGCAGCAACTCCAAATGTAAACACTCCGTGTCCTGCTGTGGCTGGGACAGGGTTAATTCCCTGCCTTGTAGCCTGTAATTTTTTTTCCTTTTTAAATCTAAGAGCCTTTTAGTCAGAAAAATACTGACTTTGATGAACAAGGCAGAACTGAAGCTGCAGAATCAGTGACACCTTTTTTCCTCCTGAGCTGCCCTCCCGTGGCTCTCCCAGTGCCCAAGCTGGGATCCTGCAGAGTCCAGCCCCGGATCCAGGGTGGGATCCAGGCTGCGGCACCTCCTCAGGGTCTCACCTCCTGCTGAGTCTGGCCAGGTCGCCAGGGCTGGGTTAATTCCCGGTTCAGCAGGGCTGGATTAATGCCCAGCGCAGCAGGAAGGTGTCAGAGGGGTGTGGAACACGGGCAGGGGCAGCAGGAGCTCCCTGAGCTGGTTCTGGGAGCTCCCTGAGCTGGTTCTGGGAGCCTCTTTATCCAGGAGCTGCAGGGAATTGGATCCTTGGGGCAGCTCCAGGATCCCACAGGGACCATTTCTGGCTCAGGCACACTTGGGTTGCTCAGAGGGCAGCACCGGACTGCTCTGAACAGCTTTAACAATTCCTAAAATTTGGGTATTTTTGCCATTTCCATCCCTCCCTGTGCTGAACACCCCCATCAGTTATTTAGGAAACAACTCCCTGCCCAAATCTCAATTCAGTTGCCAAAATGGTAGCAGTGCTATATAAAGTCAGTCATGAGCCAACCACTGTGTGCTGTTTAATTTCTAAATATTCAAAATATTTCCCACTGTTGCCCAGGAAGTCCCCACTCAGCATTGCACAGCCCAGATCTCTGGGCGTGTCTGTGTGCCACTGATGACCCCACTCTGTACCAAAAATTAAAATTGCCCAAATCTCAAGGTCAGATCCCAGCTCTTCCATCCTCATTCCTTATTCCTGGCTCACTGCTTCCCCTGCAATCCATCCCAGATGGAGTCAGCCCTGGCCAGCCCCAGGATCCAGCCCTCTGAAGGAGCAGGAAAACATTGGGACACAGGATGGGCCAAGAGTTCAACTCCATTCTGAAAAATAAATAACCCACAAAACAATCCAGAGAAACCAACTTGTCCTCCCCCATATCTGCATCCAGACTGCATCTGCACCCACAGTGCATAAATATTCACTTCTGAATAAAAACCCTTCCTTGGTTTGTTCTGTTATGACAATTTGTCGCTACCTATAGATCAGATATTCATTTGCATATGAAAAATATCATCATTAATCACTATTTTTATTCTGGATTGGACAGCAGCACACACAACTCCCTCAAACAAGATTCAGAACTTAATTATCATAAGTGATGTTGAAAATACCTTTCCCATATCTCAGTTAACCCCATCTGCAGCACGGCCAGAAACACTGGAGCAGGAATTCATATTTATTATTCCCAATAAATGTAAAAGCTGAAGAGTGCCGTTATTTATTCCACCTTGTGTTGATAATTCTCCAGGATGGGTCCATTTGAAACTCTGCCAGATGTGGGAGTGAGCAGAGCAATGCCCACAGGAGCTGCACCATTTCCAGGGCTGTTTTTTCCCAAACCCCTGGATCCTACAGGACCTGAAGCAGCACTGCCAGGAGCTCTCCCTCAGCCATGGACTGAGCCTCAGAATCCCCACATTCCTACCAAAAGGTGGGCATAACTTTTCTTCTTTAAACATCCCGTGATGCTGTAATGGAAAATTTCACAAATTGCAAGGCAGAAAAGCTGAGGAGCTGAGCTGAACCAAGGGAGCTTTCACTCAGCAGCACAAACGCCACCCCCTCTTCTATTTTATTTCTATTTTACATTTTCTGATGAAATAGAAAACAAACCCACTTGACCATTTGCCAGAGGAGAAGAAGTGGGGATGTTTTAATCAGCCTAAATAAGGGACTCTCTGAGCTAAAAACCACATGGAGAGGATGGGGCTGCAAAGGCCTTTTTGTGGTTTGGTTCCATTTCCTCAGAGCAGGGAGAGAGGGGAAGATCCCTGCCCAGAGGAACTGGGAATGTTCTGAGCCTGGGAAGATCCCTGCCCAGAGGAACTGGGAATGTTCTGACCCTGCGAAGATCCCTGCCCAGAGGAACTGGGAATGTTCTGACCCTGGGAAGATCCCTGCCCAGAGGAACTGGGAATGTTCTGACCCTGGGAAGATCCCTGCCCAGAGGAACTGGGAATGTTCTGACCCTGGGAAGATCCCTGCCCAGAGGAACTGGGAATGTTCTGACCCTGGGAAGATCCCTGCCCAGAGGAACTGGGAATGTTCTGACCCTGCAAAGATCCCTGCCCAGAGGAACTGGGAATGTTCTGACCCTGGGAAGATCCCTGCCCAGAGGAACTGGGAATGTTCTGACCCTGGGCCAGCGGGCAGAGCTCCCTCCCACCCGAGCAAGGGTTACCTACAGAAATTCCCCACCCTGGGAAGGGTGTGGGCCACGGGATCTGTGGGGTCTCTTCCAGGAAAAGGGGTCTGGACAGGGCTTAGTGTTTGACTTTGAGTGGTGATTATTTTCTATGTGAATATAAATTTGTGTGTGTAAGTATTTATTTATTTATTTAGAGATGTACTTTATTTATTTATTTATTTTTATATATTTCCACAAATAATACATATATGCACAAATACTAGATGAATTTTATATATGTATTGTTATATATTATATGTTGTATTCTATATTTATATATCATATATTTATAAAATTACCTAGTTATACATTTATAAAATTACCTAGTTATATATCATATATTTATAAAATTATCTAGTTACGTATTTATAAAATTACCTAGTTATATATATTTAAAAAATTATCTAGTAATGTATTTATACATTAATTAGATATATTTAAGTATTTGTTTATGTATTATAAATATATATTTTATATCTATAATACTTTACATATGCCTGGATGTTTCAGGTCCTTCCAACCCAAACCACTCTGGAGTTCTGTGGTGCCAGGCTGGGAGGTGAGTGCACACACATTTAATTTCTCCACTCTTTCATCCTTAAGTGCCAGCACAAGCCAAATCCATCCAGAACCCACTGGACAGCTAGTGACCCCCAAAATGTCCTGAATTTCCGTGGTTTTCTGCTCTGAAGGGCTGTGCCACCCTGTGAAGGTGACTCTGGCCTCCCTGGTGACAGGGCCACCCCCCTGAGAGCTGAACCGATGGAAACCATTGAGGGTTTCACCCCCATTTCCTCACCAGTGGGACCTCTCAGGAATGCACTGAAAGCCCCAAGGAAATGTCCCTGTTCTGCTTCCCTGCCCACACAGCAGCCAGTACGGTCAGGGCAGCCTTTTGGAACATCTGCACCTCATCAACGCTTTTAACCCATAAAAAGAACTTTTTTATAGGGGTAGAACAGCCTTTGGCATGAGACACATGAAGCAGGCACTGGTAACACCCCACCCCAGGATTGAACACCACGAACTCGGGGTGGGTTTTAGGGAAATGAGAACATGTTCCTCCCTGTCCTCCCGACCACAGGAGTGCCTCACTCTGTTAGCATTCAGCTCCAGTGAATGATTTGGTGATAAGGCCTGCTTGGAGTCAATTTATCTGGGCTGCCTCCACTTGCTCCCATTTAATTTGGTCTCGTTCTCCAAGGATGAAACAGATCCACAGCTCAGGAACTGGCTGCTGCCAGAGCAGCCCCTGTGCAGCTTTGTTTCAAGGGCTGCAGGACTCAGACCTTGGGTTTTCCTTTCCCCCCTCTCCCCACCGCTGGTAAATGATGAATAAATTAGCAATTGGCGTGTAATGGCTGGAGCAGCTTCATTAATACCCTGTCAGGGCGTGCTTGGTACAACTTCTGACATTGAGGCTCTAATGTCCTGTGAATTATTGATGGCAGAGCTCACATCCAGGTTCTTATCTCCAGCTCTTCATGTGCTAAGTGTTTAATTGTCAACAGTTCATGACCGCTGCCTTGGGCTGGTGCATTAAACCCTCCTGGGTGTGTTTGTGCTCTGTCAGAGTTGTGTTCTGGACCAAAGATGTGCCCTCAGCAGGGCTGCTCCTCTGCCTGTCAGAGACACAGAGAGTTTGGGAGCTAAAGGGATGCAGAGGCAACAGGAGTGTCCCATGTGACAGGTGAGGAGCCGAAACTTCAAAGGATTGATGTGCCCCAAGCGTCACAACAAAGTGAGCTGAGCCAGTGCCTTTTCACTTCCACCCAAGGCTCACCTCTCTTGTGGTCCAGCGGCTGGAAATGAGACAACTTCTGACGTTTTTTACAAATTTCAGTCAGGGATTTTGTTCATCTTTGCCCAGGGGGAAGGGAAAGGAACTTTCCAGAGACTTTGTTCCCTGGGCAAGGCCTCAGGAGCTTCACACCTCAGTGGACTGGGAGCTGCCAGAGGATGCACAAAGAGAAGGGACCATCGATGAACATCAACGCCCAAACACCTCCTGGTGTGTCACAGACACCTGGTCTGGGAAAACATCGGCAAGAGAAGGAAGAATGAGGAGCTGATTCCCATCAAAGGCAAAGGGATCAATAACCAACAGGAAACCAATACCAGGAACTGTGTGACTTGGGACTAATGAACGCTGAAGCAATGGCTTTCTCTGTAAGTCTGTGAAGAATCGAGTGAAGGACCACGTGGGATGGAATGATTTTCTCTGCTCAATGTGGATACCATACACATGAATCTTTGCTGTGGTTCCTGTTTGTTCAGGAACTCAGAAAAGCATCCTTGGATTTCCCCCTGGTCACCCTGCTGCTCCCAGGAATCTTCCCATTTCCCTCAGTTCAGGACCCAGATGGTCAAGAGGGCAGAGACCTCCTGTAAGCCCCTGGCCTGACCACCAACCCCACATGAAAAGAAGCTGAGAGGTTCCTGCAGGAGACCTGACATGTGAAGCAAACACTGAGAGCATCACCCCGAAATCCTGCCCTGCCACTTCTCATTATNTTATTTATTTAGAGATGTACTTTATTTATTTATTTATTTTTATATATTTCCACAAATAATACATATATGCACAAATACTAGATGAATTTTATATATGTATTGTTATATATTATATGTTGTATTCTATATTTATATATCATATATTTATAAAATTACCTAGTTATACATTTATAAAATTACCTAGTTATATATCATATATTTATAAAATTATCTAGTTACGTATTTATAAAATTACCTAGTTATATATATTTAAAAAATTATCTAGTAATGTATTTATACATTAATTAGATATATTTAAGTATTTGTTTATGTATTATAAATATATATTTTATATCTATAATACTTTACATATGCCTGGATGTTTCAGGTCCTTCCAACCCAAACCACTCTGGAGTTCTGTGGTGCCAGGCTGGGAGGTGAGTGCACACACATTTAATTTCTCCACTCTTTCATCCTTAAGTGCCAGCACAAGCCAAATCCATCCAGAACCCACTGGACAGCTAGTGACCCCCAAAATGTCCTGAATTTCCGTGGTTTTCTGCTCTGAAGGGCTGTGCCACCCTGTGAAGGTGACTCTGGCCTCCCTGGTGACAGGGCCACCCCCCTGAGAGCTGAACCGATGGAAACCATTGAGGGTTTCACCCCCATTTCCTCACCAGTGGGACCTCTCAGGAATGCACTGAAAGCCCCAAGGAAATGTCCCTGTTCTGCTTCCCTGCCCACACAGCAGCCAGTACGGTCAGGGCAGCCTTTTGGAACATCTGCACCTCATCAACGCTTTTAACCCATAAAAAGAACTTTTTTATAGGGGTAGAACAGCCTTTGGCATGAGACACATGAAGCAGGCACTGGTAACACCCCACCCCAGGATTGAACACCACGAACTCGGGGTGGGTTTTAGGGAAATGAGAACATGTTCCTCCCTGTCCTCCCGACCACAGGAGTGCCTCACTCTGTTAGCATTCAGCTCCAGTGAATGATTTGGTGATAAGGCCTGCTTGGAGTCAATTTATCTGGGCTGCCTCCACTTGCTCCCATTTAATTTGGTCTCGTTCTCCAAGGATGAAACAGATCCACAGCTCAGGAACTGGCTGCTGCCAGAGCAGCCCCTGTGCAGCTTTGTTTCAAGGGCTGCAGGACTCAGACCTTGGGTTTTCCTTTCCCCCCTCTCCCCACCGCTGGTAAATGATGAATAAATTAGCAATTGGCGTGTAATGGCTGGAGCAGCTTCATTAATACCCTGTCAGGGCGTGCTTGGTACAACTTCTGACATTGAGGCTCTAATGTCCTGTGAATTATTGATGGCAGAGCTCACATCCAGGTTCTTATCTCCAGCTCTTCATGTGCTAAGTGTTTAATTGTCAACAGTTCATGACCGCTGCCTTGGGCTGGTGCATTAAACCCTCCTGGGTGTGTTTGTGCTCTGTCAGAGTTGTGTTCTGGACCAAAGATGTGCCCTCAGCAGGGCTGCTCCTCTGCCTGTCAGAGACACAGAGAGTTTGGGAGCTAAAGGGATGCAGAGGCAACAGGAGTGTCCCATGTGACAGGTGAGGAGCCGAAACTTCAAAGGATTGATGTGCCCCAAGCGTCACAACAAAGTGAGCTGAGCCAGTGCCTTTTCACTTCCACCCAAGGCTCACCTCTCTTGTGGTCCAGCGGCTGGAAATGAGACAACTTCTGACGTTTTTTACAAATTTCAGTCAGGGATTTTGTTCATCTTTGCCCAGGGGGAAGGGAAAGGAACTTTCCAGAGACTTTGTTCCCTGGGCAAGGCCTCAGGAGCTTCACACCTCAGTGGACTGGGAGCTGCCAGAGGATGCACAAAGAGAAGGGACCATCGATGAACATCAACGCCCAAACACCTCCTGGTGTGTCACAGACACCTGGTCTGGGAAAACATCGGCAAGAGAAGGAAGAATGAGGAGCTGATTCCCATCAAAGGCAAAGGGATCAATAACCAACAGGAAACCAATACCAGGAACTGTGTGACTTGGGACTAATGAACGCTGAAGCAATGGCTTTCTCTGTAAGTCTGTGAAGAATCGAGTGAAGGACCACGTGGGATGGAATGATTTTCTCTGCTCAATGTGGATACCATACACATGAATCTTTGCTGTGGTTCCTGTTTGTTCAGGAACTCAGAAAAGCATCCTTGGATTTCCCCCTGGTCACCCTGCTGCTCACAGGAATCTTCCCATTTCCCTCAGTTCAGGACCCAGATGGTCAAGAGGGCAGAGACCTCCTGTAAGCCCCTGGCCTGACCACCAACCCCACATGAAAAGAAGCTGAGAGGTTCCTGCAGGAGACCTGACATGTGAAGCAAACACTGAGAGCATCACCCCGAAATCCTGCCCTGCCACTTCTCATTATCCCAGCTCCTCCCAGCCAGGTTAAAGCCTCATCCAGAGCTCCCTTTTCAGAGGCTGAGCATCCTTCACACCCATCCACATCAAGGGCACTCAGCACCTCGCCACATCAGGCTTTACTTCCTCGGAGTGTCCCAAGGAGCCTCTTGTGGGAGAAGGATTGCACTTGAAAATAACAGCTGGACGTGTGTTGGATGGGGGAGACGCTCAGGGCAGCTCCTTTCACCTCAGGACCCAGGTAAAACACCCTGGGGTTGAGATTTTCACTCCAGATCCTATTCCTGATCCCTCTCCATGACAGGTGGGGATGTGTCACCCTCTCTGAACGAGCCTCGTGTTTCTGGCAGGATAAATAAATTGGACAAAGAGGTTCCAGGCCGTTATATTTCATATGGCTCTTTTAGGATTAAATACAGAGAGGGTCAGCAGAGAGAGACGTTGCAGGACAGAAGAGTAAAGAAAGGGAAATTACCCATGGTAGCTGTTAAATCACCAAATAAAGGAAATCCAAGCTGTATAAAAATATAAGAGAACAGGAAAATGAGGATAAAGCCATTTAAAAAATAAACAACCTTAGCCAGAAAAGGGAGTGCCAGTGATGCCCATCCCTGTCCTCTCCATGGAGGAAATCCTTGTTATCCCAAATTGGATAACTGGCTGCATAATTCCATCTCCAGGACTCAGCCTGTGCTCAGCCACCGAGCCTGGCTCGTAAAGAAACAGATTGGAGCTGAAAATTCCTGTCCCCTTCAGGATTCTGCTGCGTGTGCCCATTTTGGATAAAATCAAACAATGCCACAGTCTGAGGGCCTGGCACTGCTGACCCCTGAAGCAGCCATTTAGCAGAAACCACAAGCAAAAGCAAAAATAAAGGTAATTTATTTAATTTTGAGCTTGCAGGGTGCTAATCAAGCTCTAAGGGTGACAATTAATTGAAGTGGCTGCGCATCCTGCCAAGCAGGGAGAGCCCCACCTTTCCTTCGCCTCCAACTTTTCTTATTTGCATGCCAATGTCAGCGTTGGCCGGGCTGGGAGCTGGGTGATTGCAGGATAATTCGCGTTTGCAGGAGCAGACAAAATCAATTGCAATTGTTTAGGTACCCGGAGCGTTTAAAGGTATTTGCTGGACTTTTCCAGCAGTGTTTTTAATGCTGGTGATGGTACAGGATGCACTGACAAATCCCTCAGGAATTGTGCATCTCTCCGGGGGGAATGCAGGGAGCTGCTGGGTCTGCTGCAGGTGAGGCCAGACTGGGACTGGACAATGCTTGAAAACCACCAGCAAAGACCCAAAACAATCTGAGAGAGAGAGAAAAATTGATTGGTTCAGGAAGTCAATCGAATTCTCTGTTATAACAGATTAAACACAGAATTACTCAATTAACTTCAGATTAATTATGCCTCTCAGGTAAACGTGGTGATCATCATCTTTGCTAACAGGAGGCACTGACTCCTGAGGGGTCACACAACCACTTCATCCCCTTTTCCATACATCCCAAACCTCCCCCATAGCTGGGGTACACAATTCCCAATTCCTAACCTGTGCTGAGGGTTTCATGGATTTTTTCCCAAGAGTTCCACATTCCCAGGGAGGGCTGGTCAGGGAAAACAAGTCCATCCCTGTTCAAGTTTTAGCTACAGACCAGGTTAATTTTAATTTTTCCCCTCTGCTTGAAACTAAAAATGTGAATAGTGAAGGAGATCAAATCAGGAGCACATCAGGCAAGGAGAGGTGGGATGCCTCAGCCTCAGGAAGAGAAGGATCAGGGGAATTTCATCCAAGCAACTGCTGGGAAGGAGCAGAGATGCCCAAGCCAGACCACCCGAGCTGCCCACAGCCAGGGCAGGAGGTGATGGGCACACACTGAAACCTGGAAATGGTTTTTAAACTGAATAAAAGCTTTTTATTGTGAGGGAGCTCAGCCAAAGAGGCTGTGGAGGCTTCGTTTCTGGAAATAGTCACGAGTCAGGAGGGCACAGCCCTGGGCTCCTGCCCCTGCCTGGATTAGGCACTGGATGCTCCTACCCCAAACATTCCCAGGGAGGGTTAAGGTGCAGAGTGTTGGGGATCAGCCCCAAACCTTCCCAGGGCAGCTCTGCCATGGGGGATCAGCCCCAAACCTTCCCAGGGCAGCTCTGCCATGGGGGATCAGCCCCAAACCTTCCCAGGGCAGCTCTGCCATGGGGGATCAGCCCCAAACCTTCCCAGGGCAGCTCTGCCATGGGGGATCAGCCCCAAACCTTCCCAGGGCAGCTCTGCCATGGGGGATCAGCCCCAAACCTTCCCAGGGCAGCTCTGCCATGGGGGATCAGCCCCAAACCTTCCCAGGGCAGCTCTGCCATGGGGGATCAGCCCCAAACCTTCCCAGGGCAGCTCTGCCATGGGGGATCAGCCCCAAACCTTCCCAGGGCAGCTCTGCCATGGGGGATCAGCCCCAAACCTTCCCAGGGCAGCTCTGCCATGGGGGATCAGCCCCAAACCTTCCCAGGGCAGCTCTGCCATGGGGGATCAGCCCCAAACCTTCCCAGGGCAGCTCTGCCATGGGGGATCAGCCCCAAACCTTCCCAGGGCAGCTCTGCCATGGGGGATCAGCCCCAAACCTTCCCAGGGCAGCTCTGCCATGGGGGATCAGCCCCAAACCTTCCCAGGGAAGCTCTGCCATGGGGGACCAGCCCTAAACCTTCCCAGGGAGGGGCAGTTCTGCCATGGGGGATCAGCCCCAAACATTCCCAGGGCAGCTCTGCCATGGGGGACCAGCCCTAAACCTTCCCAGGGAGGGGCAGCTCTGCCATGGGGGCTCAGCCCCAAACATTCCCAGGGCAGCTCTGCCATGGGGGATCAGCCCCAAACCTTCCCAGGGCAGCTCTGCCATCGGGGACCAGCCCCAAACCTTCCCAGGGCAGCTCTGCCATGAGGGATCAGCCATCACACAAATGTGCAGATAATGAAGGACCTGGAGATGCCCGAGGAAGGGGAGCAGATAAAAGCTCCCCAGTAATGTGTCTTGGGTTAATTATGGATGGGGATGCTTGATGGTCTCATTACCAGGTCAGCCATGACCTCTGGGCAGTGTCTTCATCTTTCCAGATTAATAAATTACTGTGACACAAACAACTCTGGCAATTACCTTTTAGTGCCACAAAAATATCTATTTTTTAGCTGAAGAGAAAGGTTGATTTTAACACAAGCAAATGTCCTTTAGAAACAGACTGTATTTATACTCAAGAGGCCAATTACTCATTTTTTAGTCATTTTTTTAAAATCCTGATTTCTGCTTTACAAGACCTGGGCAAGTTTTGAAGGGTTATCTTGACTGAGGCCCTTTCGATGGAGTGCATAAAATGTGTAAAGGGAATTTTAACATGTAAAAAACCTGTCCAGCTGTTGGAAATGTATCAGGCAGCACCTATTTTTAATTCTAACTTGAGAAATGAAAATATTTTCTTATTTATCTGCAGAACTCCTCCATTCTATACAAGTACAGGCTCTCCAAGGACAGGCAGGTTACAGGACATCCCGTCCTTGCAGGTTTTTGTCCAGCTCATCATTTGGGATTAAATTCTCCTGTAGAATGAGAATGATCCAAGATTATTCTTAGCATCAAAGGCCTTGAGGGGAAAAAAGCACAAGGATCCACTATAGGAAGTTATCCATAAATATGGGATATTGATATTGATATTCAGTTGTGATTATGAATGCCCTAAAGATGCTGACCTGCACTAATGTGGAAAAAAATAATCAGGAAATAATGGATGGAAAAACACACAGTAAAAACTAAAATCCCTCAGCAGACAGCGTGGGATGAAGGTGGAAATTCGGGTTCTATTTCTGACTGTTCTGACAAATCCCCTCCCCTGTCTGTTCCCACCTTGCCTCCTCCTGGGACCAGGATTTTCCCTTGGCACTGCCTGGGTTGGGCTCTGGCAGGGGGGGAACCCCAATTGTGCAGGGAAGGAACCTCAGGAGGTGTGCCCTGGCAGGAGGAAGTGGCACCAGAGCCCAGGGACCTTTCTGGCCCCTAGAAATGCTGATTTATCAGTGAAATCCTTGAATTTAAGCAAAGCACACACAGAGACACGGTGAGAAATGTTTAACCTGGGCCTTCCCCACATGTGGAACTAAATCCAGCCCCACTGCAGAGAAAATCCAGGAAAAAGCTCTTCAAGAGTGAACAAAACCTAGTAAGTAATGTTTTCTCACACATATAAAAATTTCTATTTATTCTGTTGAAAAGACTGCTTTAGTCTATTATTTAAATGTAATTACAGGTGCTCCAGAGCCTGTAATAAGGAAATATTTCCTGTTACCACGTTTGTTTACAGGAGGTTGGATGTGCCTGTTCCAACTGCAATGTGTCTGATGGGCTTTTAACAAATTCAAATTTAGAACCTTGTCTTCATCATCTCAGCACACACAGAAACAGCTCCTCAGGATCTGCTTTGGTCTCCCCCCTACAAATTTTTCCAGGGACTCACTTTTACCTCTGTGTTATCTCCAAATTGTCCCACAACTCTTTGGCAAAATTGGCTTCAGCTCTTTTCTTTTCTAACAACAATGATGAAGAATCTCTTTTGAGCTTCTCAGTTCAGTGCCAGATCAATTCCCCAGAACTCTGAGGCCATTCCTTGCATCCCCCACACGGCTCTTCCAGGAAAGGCAGCACTTTCTAAAGCATTCATGGGTTCATTGATCAGCTCCATCATCCTAACACCTAAATAAGAGAGATCTGAAGAAAACGAGCACCTGGATTCCAGCTTCATCAAAGATTGGGACAAATCACAGACTCCTGGGATGGCTTGGGTGGGAAGGGACCCCAAAGCCCACCCAGTGCCACCCCTGCCATGGGCAGGGGCAGCTCCCACCATCCCAGGCTGCTCCAAGCTCTGTCCAGCCTGGCCTTGGGCACTGCCAGGGATTCAGGGGCAGCCCCAGCTGCTCTGGATTCCCTGCTCTTTTCTGCCTTAACTCAATGGAACAGGGATTTATGGATTTCAAACCTGCTTTTATTTGAGAAGATCCTGATAAGCACCTGCCAGTGTTCAGCTCCTGGGGGCTGCACCAACCCAACACTTGATTTCGGTGCTGTCCTGCACCTCTGAGCCCCTCACAGGGACAAACAAGCAGCTCAGGCTCTGTTTCCTGCCCAGCTGCCTCCCTGGAGGTCCCAAACCTGTAATGAGGCACCCTTTGAGCTCACAGAAATGAGGTGTTTGTCAACAGCCCTGCACTTGCTTTCCTTTGCACCCTCCCTCAGCAAATTAAACTCTGCTTTCCTTCACCCTCTGGTTACACTGGAGCCATTCCAAGCCCATTCCCACACAGTGCTGCACCCAGGAGGGTGGCACTGGGGGCTGGAGCAGTGGGAATGGTGGGGATGATGGGAATGGGGCTTGCTTCCAGCAGCAATGCAGAGTTATCCGTTCTCCTGCTGTTGTAACCACTGACAATCCCTTACTGCACCATCACACAGACAAAACCTGTTTTAAAAACCAATTATTTCCTTTCTGGGGCTCTGTGAAGCCTCTGTGTGTTGGTAAAGCAGAAATGGATTACAAAAGGCCACACACAGGGTCAATATTTCCCTCCCATCCCACACAGCTCCAACAGCAGGAGATTTCTTAGGGCACGGCTGCAAAAGCACCAGCAAGAGACACTTGGGTCACATCAGCCATGAACTAATTCTGGCCAGGACTCACAGGTCACACCAGCTCAGGAGTGGGTCTGGATTAATTAGGTTTGCTGAGGGGCAGAAGTAATTAGCCTGAGCACGATGTGGACACAGCTTCAGGACACTGAAGCCAGCAAGGTCCAAAATTTGGGAAGGGCTCCACGTGTCTGTCTTGGTGGTAAAAGGCCAATGATGGCCAATCCCAGTGGGTGGGGAAGGAGGAAAAGCGGCCCCACAATAATTAATTCTGCTGAGAACAGCGGCATTGATTCGGGGAGGAAATCTGAGTTCCAGCCATGGGGATTCCAGCCGGTTTCAGCCTGGCCTCTCCTTTCCCCCTCACCTCCCTGCCTGCTCCTGCTGCTCGGGTGAGGCTCGGGCTGCCTGGCTGGACACAGGAGAGGTTCATTTACATGCCTGCAGCAGCTGGAGTGGAATTAATATTGGGCTCATTATCTCTGCTTAGGATGGAGAAGCCCCCGGATTTGCAGCGCATTCTGATGCAAGAAGGAGACAAGGAAAAGGCAAAAACCCCCTCTGATATCACATGGCAAAGAGGTGAGGAAATCCCAGACAGGAGAGAGTTAATCTGGAGTAATCCCCTGGAAGTTAATGGCACCTAATGCCATTTATTAAAGGAAGGTGTTGGAGCACGCAGCTCATGCCACAGTGCTTTTAATTAAAAGGTGGAAGAAAAGTGAAATCATTTATCCAAATCACCCAGCTTAAAGTTAGGGCCCAGTTTAGAAATACCCATTTCCATACGTCTCCAGCCTGGGCATTAGCAATTCCAAGATTTAAAAATTCAAGGGACCATTATAAAAAGGATTTATTGGCTGCTGCTGTTTAATGAGGCGGCAGGATTCACCCAGGTCAGCTGTGACAAACCTTTGTCCTGCAGCCACACGGAACCAAATCACTGTCCTGGGGCAGGGCTGTTGAGGACAGCAGGGCGTTTGGACATCCAGAAAGTGATGGAATATCAGGAAACTTCTTCACAAAGTCAGGGAGGGGATTCTGCCCCTGTGCCCAGCCCAGGTGAGGCCCCACCTGCAGAGCTGCCCCAGCCCTGGGGTCCCAGCACAGGGAGGACCTGGAGCTGCTGGAGAGAGCCCAGAGGAGGCTCCAGGATAAGCAGAGATGGAGCAGCTCTGCTGGGAGGAAAGGCTGGGAGAGCTGGGGGTGTTCAGCCTGGGGAGGAGAAGCTTTGGGGTGACCTCAGTGGGGCCTTCCAAGGAGACAGGAAAGATGGAGAAAGAGTTTGGACAAGGATTGGAGTGACAGGACAAGGGAGAATGGCTTCAAACTACAAGGGGGCAGGGTTAGATGGGATATTGGGGAGGAATGAGGGTGGGGAGGGGCTGGATGGAATTCCCAGAGCAGCTGTGGCTGCCCCTGGATCCCTGGCAGTGCCCAAGGCCGGGCTGGAGCAGCCTGGGACAGGGGAAGGTGTCCCTGCCATGGCAGGATGGGCTTTGGGGTCCCTTCTGACCCAATGCAATCTGGAATTCTCTGACAGACAGGAGGGAGTGCTTTGCTCACAGATCCCCTCCCCGACTGCGATGGATCCAGCCCAATCCCATCAGCATGCTGTGAAACATGGAACAAAACAGGGTTTAAAGCTGGCTCCACAATGAAGAACTGGACCAATTGTTTAATGATTGATGAGGGAAATGTCAGATGAATTATTTGCCAAATGATACTGGCCCATCTGTTGCAGAATTTTGCGTGTAATGACAGAAAGAAATTAATTATGTCTCATTCAGAAATAGAAACATTCCAAATTGTGAATCTCAGCTTTCTTCATAAACAAGTCCAGCATCATTATCTCCACTATCCAAGTACAAAGATGGGAGCATCAGTGGAAGGGAAGCCTGAACTTTAGAGAGAGGAGGAGCCCAAATCCACAGCAAGTGCTCCAGGGGTGATCCAAAGCACTCTCCTTTCTCAGAGGCTGGGAATCACAGAGGGACCTTCTCATCTCCAGATGATTGCCCCTGAAATTCAGTGATGTGAGTGCCCCCCAAACGACCTGGACACCAGGAAGAACCAGAGAAATCCAGGTCTGGGAGCCCCCTCCCTCCCCAGCTCTGCCTTGGCCACTGATTTTCCATGCAACCCCCGTGGCCTCGATTCCCAATTCCACTGGTGTGTTACATCAAAGGCACTTGGATTTAATGCCATTCAGATTCAGTAACATTGGAACTGCAGCATTTAATATTTTTTTGCCTCAAAGTTAACTCTTTGCTCCCCCCATCTGCTTTGAGAGAATACCAAGCACACAAACTTCTCCCCTACGTTTCACACCCCGTTCCCCAAACATATGGATCTTCCAATCCCTTAATCTATTGGGATTTCTCAAACTAAGAATGTTTTGACATTAGGAAAAAAAAAATCTGGCAACAGGAGGAGCATCCCTGTGGCATAGTGTCAATGTACATATTGAGAGTAACTGAGAAGTGCCGAGAGGTAAAATAGAAACATTTAACTTCTTTTTGGTTTAGATTGGGAATTAAAATTTCATCCTGAGCCACATTCTGCCCTGATTTCCAGTAAAAACCACATTTTATCCCGGACATTTCAGATGGGGAGAGATCTCCTCAGCTCTGTGCAGTGCTTGGGTTTAGAGATCTTTACATTCAGGTTCCTCCAGGCTGTCTCGGCCAAATTTCTTTGCTGTATTTCACATTCCTACACAAATAAAACCCCAAAGCAGCAACTTGACCTATTATAACCCAACTCCACTCACTCCTCATTTTTAATTCATCTTTCTCCTTTGACTCCAGAAGACAATCCTTCTTTACAGACCATGAAAAATTCAGGAGATGGAGAAAGGGGAGATTGAAAGCAGCCCAGTAAAGAACGATTTGGCAAAGCCAGGATTTAGCCCAGGATTGAGGATGTCATCGGGCAGGTCTACAAATGCTAAATCAGACGAGCACAAATCACTGTAGAGAGACGATTTCAGATAAGAGATTTGCAGCTCCTGGGAGGGGGCTGGGGCAGCTCGAGCTCCAGTTGCAGGGAAAAGCTGGGAATTGCTGAGGTGGCTGCACTGAGGAGAACAAATCAGCCTGATCATCTCAGGCTCTCTCAGCCCTTCCTTGGATGCTCTCCCAAGGAGCAGAAGTAGCTGCAAGCTGGACACTCTAAGCCTGCTCAGAAGCTTAAGGCTAAGAATGCTTTGGGTTTTGGTTAAGCCAGTCCCAAAAACCTTTTCAAAAAATGACGGAACTAATGAACATTATTTGTTTCCAATTGTGCAGGCATGGCCAGAAGGCTCTGGGCTTATTCTGAACCCAGACAAAAAATAGCAGATGAATTAATGTGACAATTAATATCAGCTGTAATAAATCTCATGCATTGAAGATGAACCGTGTCAGAAAAAGGGCAATCCAAGTATTTTCAGATTTGATCACGTGGTCTGGAAAGATTTCTTCTTTACCAGGAGTAAAGATGAACTCTTGAACCCTCAGACTAAACATCAGAGTTTGTCATGATGCTGAGGCAGTCCCTTATCAGCACATCTCTACAATGCCCAAACACACATCTCAAAGCCTTATCAGCACTGCTAAAAGGGGAAACCCACAGCCAGTGAGGCCGAGGCCACGTCGGAGCTGTCTGCAGGCACCATCTGCCACCAAGCTCCTGCCACAAATCCATCTGCTCCTCATCTCCCCTTCCCCAGCCTCGTTGGCCAGGTGGGACACACAAAAAGGTCAAGTGACATCATTTGCTCTCTCTGGGTGAGGTGAGTCTGGCCTGGGGAGCAAAGATCTCCAGGTGGGCAATACCTGTAACAGGTGTGGGTCAGGCAAGCTGCAAAAAATGATAAAGGACTTCTGTGCTGTTGCAATGAAAGATCTGCAGTGATTGGGGTGATGCTGCCAGCCTTGGTGCATGGAGGGGCTTTGGGTTTGGATTTGTTTCTTCTGCTGAGTGGAGAAAGCGATGAAGAAAGGCACGAGGGAAGGAGAGGAAGAGCAGGAAGGAAGGAGGTGAGGGAGGGAAGAACAGCACTGTCAGGAAGAACAGTCCTGAAATATTGAATCCAGGAGATGTAGCAGCACTGACAAAATACTGCTTTTGTCAACTTAGCTCACATCATCCCAGCACGTCGGGGAGCGGTGCCAGCACGGAAAGTTTTGCTGGCATATGCTGCGGTTCTACAGGGAGGAGCTGCCAGCACGGCTTTGCACAAGGAATTATAAAAGCAAAGACGGGTCTCTGCTACCCTTCAGTCCTGCCAGGAGAGCTCACATATGTTCTCCCTGCTCCTTTCCCTGCTGTGTCCGAGCACGGTCCTGCAGCGAGGGAAGAGGGCGAGGAAAAGCTGAAGGAAGTTTGGTGTTTCCATCCCATTACTGGGTGCAAATGGGATTTAGCAGCAGTGCCCAGGGATTACAGAGCAGGGAGAGAATCTCAGGCACCTCCGAGCCTCCAGCAACAACTGAGCATCGCTAAAACCATTTCCAGGTGAGTAACTTGATGAGGAAATCCAGTTCCTTCCAACAGCCTTGTCCTCAGAGCAAGGCAGGGCACACGGGACAGTCCCCTCCGTAATAACATCCCAAGTTATTGCCTCTTCCCATCCCCCAAGTCTATTGGAATAATTATGTTTTTAAATATATTTAATAATACATAACCCTCAAAACCAAGATAGGATGATTGCTACACTCTTATCTATTTTGTTTTCCCAGGAATCATACAAATCTCTGTATCAGTTCAGGGAATTCCAGCAGCTGGAAGAGCTGGATGTGGTGTTGAGAGCGAGAGGTGCTGCATGTAGAACAAACCCCGTTCGATTTTCAGAGCAGGGAGCAGACGAGGAGAGCTCTTTGTTTATGAACTAATCCTGTTGCTGGTAATAGGATTAGCAGCAAAAACAGATGCAAAGCAATTCCTGCTCCTTTCTCCCAGCCACGAGCTGTGCCGAGCTGTTGGTGGGCAGTGCCCAGCAGGTAAATGATGTCTGCAGGTACCTGCAGCACAAAGGGGCTCTGGGTTTGGCGTGCCCAGCCTCCCCCAGCACATTTCCTGCAGACGGGACAGCGTGGGACAAAGCAGTGCAGTCATTGTCACACGACAATGGCAGGAGCACAAGACTGGAGTGTTCCATAAGAAACGCTGCTGGTTTGGAGAAAGGAAGCACTTTGTAAAGGTATTTTTGGCTGTCGTGCTGGAGATAATGACAGCTTTGCTGGTGACTGTCTGCAGGCTGCTTAAAGCTGCAGACGGGCACATTTCCATTAGGGCAGGTTTAACTTCACCACCCTTGGCACTCTGGGCTGCACTCTGCTCCCTAAAACCCCTCCAGGTCCGGGAGCAGGCGTCCACCAGCAGATTTCCCTAACGCATCTCCAGGGAACTACAGCCTCAAAGGACAGAAATCACAAGTTTCAGACACCTGGTTTTGCCTCCTGCACAGCCACACGAGTGGAGACCTGCCCAGCTCTGCCCCTACACATCCCCCCTGCTCTGCTATTGATTTAATCACAGTTAATTATTTGACACCCGGCCTGTGCTGGCACCGGGGTCAGTCAGGAGCTGTGGCAGGACCAAAGCAGGGACTGACTCCGGAGCAGAGGCACCGAGAGCTTTGCACAAACTTGGTGGCATCAGCAATCCTGGCACTGCTGGCACTGCCAGGGTGTCCCTGAGCCCAGGCAGCAGCACTGACCCCACAAGGGTCCCACCACAAAGGTCAGGCTGCCCCTCTCCCACACCAGAACGAGACCCCATGGGCCAAATTCCCTATTCAGGCAGGTTGGACTGGCTCCAGCCCCTACACCAGCTTTACACTGTCATTATCAAAGCAAATCTACCACTCAAATACATTCCCAGTGTCCCAATCTACCACTCAAATACATTCCCAGTGTCCCAGTGATGTTGGAATCTCCTTCACAGGGAGGAAATAAGGAAGCAAAGCCAGCAGTGCCAGGCTGGTGCTGCTGCAGAAGTGTCCTGGCTGCTTTAGATCCTGGAGTTCCAGCTGGAAAACTCCAGTTAGAAACTCAGGAGAAATAAAAGTTGAACTTCATGTGCCACTAAAACCACTAAAAGGAAGGAGCTTAGAGCTGGCAGAGGAATTTCCTTTGGATAATCCACATTCTGATAAAAAATATCCTTCCAGTTTTGCCATCAGCCAGGAAGAGGGGGCAGAAAGAAGCATTAATTTTGGTTCTTTCTTTAATTGAATCTCCCATTAACACCACAATGCCTGAGGAGGCTGAGGCAGCCAGACACGCTGTCAATAAGTGAAAATTGAGGTCAAATTATCTTGCAGGGAATTTGAGTTTTCATAGACAAATCCTGTAAATTGGAATCACAAACCCAAGTTATTATCCCCTCTTTCTCTACAGAAGTAATAAACAATATTTGGTGTTTCCAGCACGCTCCTCAGTAAGCAAGCTCTGTGATACATCCAATGAATTTTAATTAATTAAGCCTTCCATGGGCAGAGTATTACACACATTTTGTTGCTTAAATCAGACTGACCATTGTTAATTACATTAAAGAACCTCCCAGAGAACCTCTCTGAAATCCAAGGCCAGGGTGTTCAGGACTGTGCACTGACCTTGAAGAACTTGGGATTTAGATGCAAATAAACAGAAAGAAAAGAGAAAAAACCCCCAATATTGCCCTTTTCCAGAGATACAGAACTGATATTATAAAATCATGGAATCAATAAAGCTGGAAAAGACCTCCAAGAGCATCAAGTCCAACCTTTGACCAGATCCCACCTGAACCAAACCATCATCACCAACTGCCACATCCACTCATTTTTGAGCATCTCCAGGATCTGCGACTCCACCTCTGCCCTGGGAAGCCCCTTCCAATATTTAACCACCCTTCCAGTGAAGGAATTTTCCCTAAAATTCAGCCTGAACTTGCCATGGTACAATTTGAGGCCATTTTTCCTTGTCCTAGAGGGGAAAGATGCCAAGATTCTGGAAAAAAAAAACATCAATTCTGATGCAAAGAACAAAAATGTGAGTTTGTAAATCAGCATTTAGAACTGTAACAACTCAGAATTCCAAACGTGCTGAGCAAACACCAAATTCCATCAACACCAAGGGCTTGTCAGTCCTGGAAAACGAGGCCACGCATTCCAGGCTTCCTGTGGAAGCTCCTGTGTTTCCATTTTCCTGCCCCAAACGCCAGCTCAGAATGCAGGCACTGCCTGTGGGGAAGGTTGGGAGGGACAGCTCTGACTCCCCACCTCCCCTGCCTCAGCCTCAGCCTCCAAAGATGGATTTAATGCCTCCCATTTCAGCTTTTCCAACACTCTGGAGCTGTTCAGAGGGAGCCAGCAAGGGCTGACCCACTTCAAATTCACCCCCAACCCAAACTGAGGAACACACAAGGCACAGTGGAGAACTTTCATTTCCAAACCATGGGCACAGCCTGGTCACTCTCCTCCTGTGGAGCCCTCTTGAAAATTCCAATCATTTTGTTTAAAAGCATGAGCTTTGTGGGGAGTTGGCTTCTTCTGCATCGGGATTCTTTGATTCAGAGCTGTGTTTTATTCTCGGGAGGGAAGCCACACGTGTTCATTTTTCAGTCATTAATTTCTGCTAACAGTTCAATCTCTGCAAGATCAAAGGTAGTTTTGCTATTTAGGTCAGCTGTATTTTTCCCTAAATGAACCAAATGAAAGTTTATGCACAGCGTATTTAAAAATAATAACTAAAAAAAAATATAAATTAAGTATTTCAGGATGTTTGCATGCTCTGTAAAGAAAAAATGAGTAAAAATATAATTTATTATAAAACTTGTTGGAGCAAGAAAAATTCCAAGAGGGCATAACCCAAAAGCAAAGCAGAGGGGGAATGGCTTCTCACTGCCAGAGGGCAGGGTTGGATGGGACACTGGGGAGGAGTGAGGGTGGGAGGGGCTGGGCTGGAATTCCCAGAGCAGCTGTGGCTGCCCCTGGATCCCTGGCAGTGCCCAAGGCCGGGCTGGAGCCCCCTGGGACAGTGGGAGGTGTCCCTGGGCATGGCAGGGGTGGCACTGGGTGGGCTTTGGGGTCCCTTCCAACCCAAATCATTCCTGCATTCCATGAAATATCCCAAGTTTGGGTTCCAATACACAGTTCACAAGTTTTTTCCTCTTCCTTCTGCCAAGTTCTGCTTCATTTGCTGGGTGAGGAGGGTTCCAGGAGGGCTCCAGGAAATCTGTGCTCTGGAAAGGCAGAGCCAGGAGCTGCACTGGGAGGGCCGTTGGTGTTTATGTATTAAACACACACACTGGAAAGGCACAAGCACCAAATGAGTGGCCCAAGGCTACAAATGCTGTAGGAAAGCCAGGACGTGCTGCCAGCCCTCCTGCAGCTCTTCCCATTGCCACAGGGCCCCTCTCCTTGCAAAGCCAAATCAAGGAAACAGAAAGACAAGACTTTTCCTTTCAGGAGAATTGCAGGATGGGTTTCAAAGTTGTTGTGCAGGAAGAACTTTCCATGGGTGCTGGCAGTCAGCGTGGTGTCCCATAAAGAGAAAACAGCTTATTTTGGCATCCTGAAAAATGTTGGTATGAGTTTATTTACCTTTGGGAAGAGCAAAGGGGAATTCCTTCCAGCAGGAGATGCTGACAGGGATTTAGGTGCTCCTGGGTGTGACAGGAGCCACCGGGCAGGACCTGCCCCTGTGCTTGGGTGAAGCCTCCACTGACGTCCACAAGGGAAAGGGAGCAGTGGAACAATAGGAATTGTTGTAATATCCCCACAGAATCACAAAATCATGGAATATCCTGAGCTGGAAGGGCTCACAGGGATCAGAGCCCAACCCCTGGCCCTGCACAGACACCCCAAAATCCCACCCTGGGCTGTCCAAACGCTCCTGGAGCTCTGGCAGCCTCAGGGCCGTGCCCATTCCCTGGGCAGTGCCCAGCACCCTCGGGGGGGACCTGAGTGACTGGGAAGCTGGAATCTCAGGAGATTTAGGGGAGAGTTTCAATTAAATTTAGGCCCTGAACCCCAGCAGAGATCATTTTTGAGCAGCTGACCATTATTGTTATGTCCCAAGGCACTTGAGCCAAGCAAAGCAAAACCTCCCTGTCGTGGATGTTTCCAGGGTCTGGGAGGAAGAGCCACGGGCACAGGGATTGGGACAAGGTGCAAGCACGGAAAAAATCCCCCCCAGGTAGGTTTAATCAGCCCAGAGTTTGCTTTTCATGGAATCACAGAATCCTGGGATGGTTTGGGTTGGAAGGACCTTAAATCCCACCCAGTGCCACCCCTGCCATGGCAGGGACACCTCCCACTGTCCCAGGGTACCCCAGCCCGGCCTTGGGCACTGCCAGGGATCCAGGGGCAGCCACAGCTGCTCTGGGAATTCCAGCCCAGCCCCTCCCCACCTCACAGCCAAGAATCCCCTCCCAATATCCCATCAAAATTTCCCCACTTTCCTCTTCCCTTTGAGAAATCCCACCACCCTCTCACCTGACTGCTCACGGCACTGCCCATTTTACCCAGTGCCGGTCCATTACTGGGAGCACTGGGTGACTGCCTGGAGCCTCCCCATTTCCTTCCCTGTCAGAGGATCTGGAACAGTTAAAAGAGAAGCAGAAAAGCCCTGACAAGCCCGGGCTGTTGCAGCTCCCAGCTCAGCCAGAGCCGCTGCAGCTTTAAGGGGTTTGGCACAGAGGCAGCGCCGAGGCTGCTGAGCCAAATCTCACACAAGCTCCTTTTATTCCGTGTGCTGCTCGCTGAGGGGGGAAGGAGAGCAACTGTGGCAGAAACAACGTGTGACATGAACACAAAACAAATGCCTGAATTTCAACTAAATTCCCCAAATTCACGGAACTTCAGTGCAGAATGTAGAGAGAGGCACAAGAAGGGTCTGTGTGCCCTGCGGGCAGAAGGAAGGAGCTGGTAGAGCAGCTCCAGGGTTTGCAGCGGGAATTTCGGTGGGGAATGCAGTCCAGAGTTCACTTCCATGAATGTGTATCCAGAGTAAATCCATTGTCAGGGGAATTGAGAGGGTCCAGCCAGCAGCAGCCCCAAAGGAACAAACGGGCCAGTCTGCGTTAGTGAGAGCACAGCCACTGGAGATGGGAACAAATCCCTGTTTTAACCCCCAAAACAGGCTAAAGACCATCTAGTTCTGCAAGTGTTACCAGCATTTATGTGCTTAATCTGTTTAAAAGTTCCAGCTGGGTTATTTCAGATCCCTCTGGCACGTGCTGGGGTGTAAAACACCACTTACAGGCAATCATTGCTAAAACCCTTATCAATAATTGATGGGATCAAAGGAATATAAAGCATTCCATGGCCCCACTGCCTTTCCTCAGCCTGTTTTACCCACAAGGGATGGATTTGGCTGTGGCCAGGTCACATCAGCCTCTCCATGGATTTGTGTTTGGGTTGGAAAGACCTTTAAAACCAGCGAATTTTTTCACAAACATGACAAAAGTTCAAGGTACAATATGAGAAAAACTCATCTCACAGCCCAAAACCTCCTGAATGTTGTGTTCTGAAAATCACCCAAACACAGGGCTTAGGTCAACCTGAAGTGGATCAAAAGGTGCTTCCCTGACTTTGGACTGCATACACTTTATGAAATATATTTTCTCAAACACAAAAGGATTCAGAAGTAGAAGTGACACTGTTTCAATGGCAGATCAGCCTTTTCTCTTGCTTATCTTTCTCAAACCCAGATTTTAAGATAAACCCTCTCAGGGTGTTCAGAACAGCTGGAAAAGGTATTGACATCATGTCAGAGAAATGAAAAGTACATTTCTGTAATCTCTGAAGCCGCTGATCATTACAGACTTGTCATCTTATTACAAACCCAAATCAATGCTGGGGGGGTTTGCTTTTACAGCACAATCTGTGCTGAAGAAGAATTCCACTGATTGCTTTGTCAATGCCTGGAAATCCTGATATGGAACCAGACAGGGATTTTCATGGGAAACAACTCCCCCTTTCCCCTCCAAAAGCTGTCAGACCCCCAGATCCGATATTAAATGCTTTGACTCCAGACTCCCTGCCTGGCAAGGATGAGCTCAAATATCAACTCAAGAATAAAAGCAATTTTTGGATTTGATATAGAACAAGCAGGAATCTTTCTATGGATTTCTTTCTATGGATTTCCATGACAATCTGTGTTTTCAGCTTTGAGAAATTCGCTCCATCACACTCCGTTCTATGAGCCACACGAGTAGAAAAATGTTTCAAGTGCTAAGTATAAAAAATCCTTTTGCCACTGCAGAAGTGTCCTTCAGTCCAAACCTGGCTCAGACCTTAAACTTGAGGCCTCAGGAACAGGTCCCCAAAGTGCAGCACTGTTGGTAAAAACCAATGAAACACAGCAAAGCCCTCAAAATTCACAGCCACAACCACAGCTCTGACACCAAGACTTCCAGAATCACCTGTAGGAACACACCTAACCTGTGTGAAAAGGGAGAGGAACCTCAGGAATTCTCAGGGATGTCACTTGTTAAAAAAATGTGGAGAAATGACACAGGAGATACCCAGGGACCAAAAAAAAAGAGAATAAATAACACAATGTCATTGTGAGGGTGCATTGGTTTAGAAGATTAGCTCTTCCTCAGGTAGATATTCCAGCCCATCATCTTCCTTTAATCCTGTGCAGATCCATGGGCTGTCTCACATGGCAAAGGAACAGGAACTGCTCGGTTTGGAATACAAGCTGATTCAATTTTCAATTCCTAATTGATAAAAGAAAAAAATATTTTTAGCAAAAAAAAAATCACCTGTTTGTGTTCTACAGGTCAGATCGTGCACTTAGAAAGGACAGCAAAGAGGAAAAACCTCCAGTTCCTCATCCTGATGCTGGGCAGGAGCAGCAGTGCCCTTGTGCAGTAATTCCCATCCGAGCAGGATCCTTCTGCGGGCACGAAATCCCCGGGGCTGACATAAATACAGCAGTCAGAAAGCATCATAATTATTGCTGGCCTCTAATGATTTTAATAAGCTGGGACAAGGAAAGGCAGGTTAACGACTCATCTGTACCTGACAGATTCCATCAGAAGCTCGGAGCCTCTCGGTGCTCAAAGGTCTCGTTTGACACATTTTGTCTGCAGGTCAGAACGCCGCCCTTCGATCTTTTCCGGCTGCAATCACGTTGCATTTGCAGGATCTCTGCTCTCCATAACAAAGGAAGGTTTTAAGAGGCGAACACTGCCTGACAAACGAGCTTTCAGCCAGGCATTATCCCTGCAGCATCACTGAGGTTTTGTTTCTCTCACTTTGGCATCAATTGCTTCGCTGCACTGCCGGGGACGGGGAGGGTCCACAGTGAGGGAAAATAAATCCATAAATAAAAATAATCATCTTTCCACCATGGAACCTTGCCCTCTGTGCTGTATTGATAAAGCAGGGCAATACACAGCGATGCAACAAATAACTTTTATTATTAAAAAACCCCCAAGATGAACCACACCCCAAACCCCAAACCAACCCGTGCTTCCCCAAAACCTCAACTCCCTGCTCGTTTCTAACACTGTCATAGAAATCAGATATCACAGAATGGCTTGGGTGAGAAGGGACCCCAAAGTTCATGTAATTCCAACCTCCCTGCCATGGCAGGGACACCTCCCACTGTCCCAGGGTGCTCCAAGCCCGGTCCAACCCGGCCTTGGACACTCGGACACAGGGGCAGCCACAGCTGCTCTGGGCAGCTGCAAAATGAGCCCATGAAAAGCCCATCCATGAGGAATTCAGCCCAGAGACCAGAGCAGCCGCTTCTGAAGGGCGTGTTCACAATTTGAAAGGCTGGAAGTGACCCAAGGGCTGATCCCACACACCCCCAGCACGGGAATTGCCATGGAGGGCCCAGGAAAGCATTCCAGGACTTTGGGAAATCTCTGTCCTCCTCCCTTCCACGGTGTCCCCTCTCCAAGTGCAGGAAGTTTGCTGGCAGAGCTGTTTGCTAACAGTGACTGAGGCAACACGCTCCAGCAGGAAAGAACAGGGTGAACCCCAGCAATGGGAACACGGACACTCCGAGGAGATGCCACCACCAGCAGAAGGCTTTATTGGAGACACCCTCTCAGACCGACCAGCAGCTCCTTTTCCTTCCAGGAACACTGCCACAGTCCCCTCAGACCAACCAGCAGCTCCTTTTCCTTCCAGGAACACTGCCACAGTCCAGGCAGGCTTTTTGCCATTCTCAATTCCTACTCACTAAACATTGGAATGGCAGAAGAATTCCATGAGGGAAATCAGCAGCCAAATAAAGATAATGGCAGGGAAAGAGCACCATGAAAGGGGATTAGCAGTGCTGAGTTAATAGGATCACCCATCACCTCCGCCAGGGAAAGTGGGCAAACCCCCTTCCCTTCCTCCCCTCCCAAGGCAGCTCCATCCAGCAATACCCTTGGCATGTCCTCAGAATAAATGTGCCCATTTGAGGCTTCTAGGAAATAATGACTTGCACTAATTACTCTAATGAGGATTCTACTTTGACTTCCCTCTTGCTGGATTTCTTTTCTCTTCCACATAAAGCCACGCTGTTGGAAGAGCTGAGTTTAATGAGTTTCATGGTGTCAGTCCAGTTTCTCTTGGAGCAACCTCCATAACCACCAACCCAATCACACTAATTAGGCCCCTCGTTGCCACTGTCTGCAGTAAAGCCAAGGACAGGAGGGATATTAACCCACCTCCTTTATTAGAGCAGTCTCAGAGCAATCCCCGCAGATTTAAACGGAATTACACTTGCAGAGGGCCGGGGAGAAAAAAATACACTGAGAGTCCTCACCTCAGGTTGAGGACAAATCAAATATTCTGAGGTTTGATGCATCCCTGCCCGATGCAATTACAGCTCTGGTGAAGGTCGTTATATTGATCTGAGGCAGGGGAGAACAAGGGGAGATGTTCCGGCCCTGCTCAGACAAAACTTAGAAGGAAAATCTCCCAAGCCATGTGGGAGGGAACCTGAGCAGTCTCCAGAAAGGATTTTTTTATTTTTTAAACCAAAGAGAAAGTTTCTGCTGTCTGCAAGCGTGAATTTTCAGCAGGGATGGGGCAGGAGAGGGACAAATCAGCTTGGCAGGATGGGACTCTGGGGCTGTTGAAGACATTCCCACTTGTCCTCAGTTGCTTCCTCACACTGGTCCCAGGTCAGGAATGCTCAGGAAAGGGAGAACACAGAGCTTGATTAATGTCTAAATTATCTACAGGGATCTTGGGGGACATCAAGGTTTGACCTTACCTGGTTTCAGCTGCCCATAAATAAATGCCATGGACAGAAAAGTGAGGGCAGCTCCAAGTTCAAACATCACTCCTGTAAATTATTCCAGGCTGGGCTGCCAAACCCAAAATAAAGACCTGAGATCAGCAGCCCCTTCTGGAAGTGTCAGCCCCAACCCCTCAGCTGCACCGAGCATGGCAGGGAACCTGAAATCAATAGGACAATGACAGAGAGTCTTTGCACACATCGTGACACCCCCTCTGTCCACCCCCTCTGTCTGAGCACTCCAAAAGAAATCCTGGGAGTTGTCCAACAGCACCGTAATTGTTGCCATGCTTTTTTTTTTACATTAACATTTAGGAAAATGAAACACAAGGGTAATATTGTGATTTAAAACCCATTTTAAAGAATACTGGCTCTTAGGAGGTGATAAAATTTGGAAAACATACAAGAGGAGAGTTACACAAGGAACTGGAGGGATCTTGGAGGACAAACTGATGGCAGACACGTGCATTTGCATTAATTAACGGTCAGCTGGTGATTGTCTTGTGGCTGTTTTTAAAACACCTCAGAAACTGCCAGCAAACAGAGGGACATGACAGACCTGAGCAGCACCACAGCCACGTCCTGCCCTTGTTCTTCATGTTCTCCTCAAGTCCACAAAACAAAGAGCACATCCCTGCTGCAAACATCCAACAGCCCAGCAGGAATTCCACAGGGAGATCCTGGAGTTACTCCTGGAACACACAGGGGGTGTGAACTGAAGTGCAGCAGAACTCAGGCCAAGGGGTGGGAAATCTCAATTGATGCTGCTCTGATACAAATCCTCCTGAAGTCAAAAAGGATTTTGCAAGAAGAAAAGGAAGGCAAAGCAGGGAATGCCAGGAAGAGCAGAGCAGGGAGCAGTGATCCAACAGCAGAGCTGGGTCAGGGTCTGCATCAACAAGAAAACACCCTGCTCACGGGTATTTGCATTTTTGGTCAGATGTATTCTGAATCTTCCTTTGGAGAAGCAGATTAAGCTCAGGACGTCTCTGTCTATCCAGGAACTGTGGGAAAAAACCCTTGGAATGGGAACACCCACCTTGTTTTACGCTGTTTAAAATCTACCAGTTCTTAATCTCCTTTCAGAAGATTTAGCTGGATTTAGATGGCAGAAGGGAGAAAAGGGTGCACCGGGCACGGGAGGCGTGGAGGGAAAGGGAAATCTTTAAATTGCCATCGATGATCAGAGGAGGGACAGCAAAGGCTGCTGCCCCCGGGGCAGGATTTGTCACAAATCCGTGTTGGGAGCCGCTGCATCCTCTGGGGCTCGGCAGGGAGAGACGGAGCTTTTCACCCTTTGGGGCACCAGTTCAAACCCGGGGCGTGGGTGGCTTTAAGCAGTCACAGGGACAGGCTGCAAACAGATTTTCCCTCCTAATCTCAAAGCACCGAGGGATCTGTCCTGGCTGCACGGGGAGCTCCCCTCCTGTCCTGCTGCTGGCCACATTCCTCGGGTATTTATGGGATGTTCCTCTGCTCCCGAAGAAAGAACCTGGGATCTCTGCCCTTGTACTGAACCGCTGTTTCATAATTTTTGTGGTATTTCCATCGGCAAGAAAAAATCCAGTTACTCTGGGATCTGCCCTACAGTGCCAAACCAAGAACTAAATACAGCCAAAGGATGGATTTTTCCATCCGTTCTGTGAATGGCTGTGAAAATTTTTATGTGAAGCTGGTTCAGTTCTTCTCCTTTTTCCTCCTCATGCTACTTTACAGGAAATGTTGATTTTTCACTATCATTCAGGACAAGAACTGTTTCAAAATACCCATTTCCAATGGAACAGATCTCGATTCAGTGGGGAGACAGAGATAAATTAAGGAGTGCCCTCACAGAGGAAGAAAGAAGAAAAATCTTAGGGACTTTTATCCTACCCCCATTCCAATGCAGGTATTTGCTGCCACACTGAGATCCTTAAAAGGCTCCTCTGACTCGCAGAGATCCCAGAACCCCTCCCAGTCCCCCGCCAGTGGGGGCTCCTTTCTCCTTCAGCAGGAACTTTTCCTCTGTTTTCATCCTTCAGGTTAAGAAAGTTTTCCCTAAACCCTTGGAGCTGAACTGTCCTTTGCCCAGAGGGAAGCAGACCCAAACCCACAAACCTACAGCAGCCAAAAACCATGTACAAGAAATTGCACGGGGCTCTTCTTAATGAGGGACACAAACTCCCAGCCCTGGCTGAGTCCCAGCAGCGAGGCTGTGGGGTCTCCACACTTCCCAGGAGCACATCCCATTCCTGGAGAAATCCAACCCCTCTGACTGGCAGCTGCAGGTGAATGCCCTCATCCCTTTTTTTTAGGCATTTCTATGCTGGAAAAATGCCTTGCAGGAATGCAATTATTCAGCAAAACAAGTTTTCCCTGGTTTTCTTTCCGCCCCTTCCCTGCTCTCCTTTGCTCCTGTGTGTTCTGTCGGCAGCAGAAGCGTTTCCAACACCATTTTTCCTGCTTATGTTACACTTTATAAAAGGAGGAATTACCAAACATCCTCAGGAACAGCCCCCAGGGAATGTTCTCTGCATGCTCTCATTAGAGCTCCAAGTTGTATTTTCATTTTGGTTGGAAGTACTTTTTCAGTTAAAAAACAGCTGTCCAGTGGATCAAACAGAGCTTGGAACCATCCAGAGCTTCCCATTTTTCAGGGACACAAAGAGGAAGACAAAGGAGAGAAGGCAGATGGGACAAAGAGAGGAGAAAATACACAGAGAAACCAAGATTAACAAATGTAATCGAGTCAAAGGCCCAGAAGAAGCCAGAAGATCAGATTTATTCCCACAAAGCCAGGATCTTCATCCCTTCAGCCACGGATCAAGGCCACAGGTGGGACACGAATGACAGTGGCACAATAAAGAGCTTTTGCTGCTGTGTGTTTCTCAGACACGCCACCTGCACAGCTGAAATTTCCAAGTAGGAACGTTCCTGAGTGCAGATATTCCCCTGGCAGCCCTGGCAGAGAACAACCACAGCACAATTTTATCCTGTTTTCAGGCACTGAGCTCCTGTGGGGAACAACATGAGGAGCTTCAGGGGATTTAGGCTGGCCCAGGGGGGGTGGACACGTGGGAAATCCACATCCAGATGTTTTCATACGCATGAAAATGCAGCAGTGGCAGCCTGGGACCGTGCTCTGATCACGGGGATCTCCGTTATCTGAGGGATCACTTTCTTATCTCAGTTGTGCAGAGGTTCCAGCTCCAAAAAGCCTGAAGTGGAACATGCCCTGACCCTGCAATATCAGTGTGGGGCAGGATGAACCTGCCCAAGCCCGAGGGACTGCAGAGGCACAGGGACATTGCTGACCACGAGATAAGGTAGAGAAACCGTCCCCAGTGGGAATCCTGCATAACGGCACAATTTCACAGGGACACATCTGAGGACTGAATTCCTGGGCACCCAAAATTCTCAGCCTGAGATGGGACAGGAAGATTGCAGGGTTCCTGTGGGATAATCCACACCTCTCACCTGCTCCCTACCCATCCAACTGTTTTCTACTGCAAGAACACCCAAGAGCTTCTGAAACCCCAGCTACCCAGACTTTGTTCCTCTACTGGAGGCCCTGCATTAATTCCCATGCTGTTTGTGCTATTTCCTAGGACAGAGAGAATTCCTAATGATAGGCAAGGTTTGTTGAAGGCAGCAGCTCGTTTAGGCCTGGCTCCCTTAACAAACCAAGGCTCTTCATCTGTCCTTTTAAGTTATCCTCAAAAGGCTTTATTTCAACAGTGCAGATGAAGACAGAGTCTTTTTAAGTAACTGCTTTATCCTCTTTGGGAGGCAATTAAAGAGTGCAAGAAATTACCACCTTCTGTTTCTATTCTTGTCAGGCCTGGATAATTGGTCTGCTTTAAGGGAGGGAAAACCAGTCAGACATTGCCAACTTCAACATTTCGGGCTGCGTGGAGATGAGCAGCTCTGCCAAAGCAAAGGACATCTGGGAGAGGTGCCCTGAATTTCCCTGCAGGCAGGTGAACTCTGTCAGCTTGGGGATCATCTGGATCTTCAGGAAAGCTTGGAATTCCCTCATCCTTGTCCTGCCATCCTCTCCCCATCCTTCTTCTGTTGGGACATGCACAAAGTTTAGAGTACACTCAGGTACATTTTTGCACCATCAGGCCCCAGGTGAGCTCTGCCTGCTGTGCTGCTTTCCCTGCCTCCCCTCAGGGCTGGGAAATGCAAAATAAAGCCCTGCAGATCCCTCTGGATCCCAAATCCCAAACTGACTGATTTTCATGTTTCGAATTTAGCCCTGCTGGCTGAAGTTTGCTGATTCTCAGTGAGCACACACAGATTAACAGACACAAATTCCAAGGGAAATGGTGCATTACAGACTCCAGGACCCCCCGTTTCCATGCCCAGCCCATCCCAGGAGCAGGGAATGACTTCCCTGTGTCCCAGGCAGCTCTGCAGGCTCTGGCAGCAGCAATTAGAAGCCACGTTAGCTGTTTGCTGATAACGGCACTCCTTGAGCTGCTGCTCCTTAACTACAGGCTGGGAATCAACTTCTGGAAAGACAAATCCATACAATCACTAAAATTGATCAAGGGTGGATGAGGGAATGACAGAAAGTTTCTGGGCTGGATGTATCCACAGCGCACACGCCTCAACTTGAAAGGTTTGAAATTCAATTACAGAAACTAAAATAAATGACCATAATGTTTTCTATTATCAGATACATACAAATCATCTTCCCTTCCTTCCCCTGCCCCAATAAAACAAATTTCAATTACTTTTTCATAATCAACAAGCTTGACCTTCTATCAAAGTCCTTTGGCAGTGCAGAACTTTGGAAGTTAAATCATAGATCAGAGCTAGGGCAACACAGCAGAGGATCTGCAGCTTCCAAGTGCAGCATCTTGGTTTAAAAAACAAGGACCAAGTGCTTAAAATGCAGCTGGAGCAGCTGGAGGAAAAGCTGAGCATGGAGCGTGTGATGGAACACCCAAATCCTGCAGAGGGAAGGGGCTTACACAGAACTCCTCGTGTTTGTTCTGTCTTTGTGTGACGCTGCAAAACCCTGGCGTGGCCAGGAGAAACCCCCATCTTTGCCACTCAGCTAAAAACTGGTGGATGTGATTCCCCCTTGGAATCTGCAACTCTCAAAAAGGAAAAATATTTATCAGGTGGCTGAAGCCAAGGTTAAAATATTTCCTGAAGGGAGTTCACTGCCCTTGGTGCAGATATCTGAGCTGGTTTTAGGGCTGATATTGAGCTGGTCCCACAAACCTCCTCACACCCAAATCAGAGCTGCATTTACACTTCTCAATAATCTGCAGCCAGAAATAGCAGAGCTAAAAATAAGATTATTCCTCTGCCATTCATCCCAGCCCCTCTGAAATCAGTTGGTTGCTGTGTCTGAGCCTTATGAGGGTGATTTTCTGAGGGCTCTGCAGGTTTACAGCACATTCCTCTCACCTTGGAGTAGCTGAGGAGCGAGTAAGGGCTGTGATGTGCAGCTAGCACGGTGCTGCTACTCCACATCCTCAGGACATGTGTGGATACAGCAGGTAAAGCTCTTTCTCACACTGAAACTGCCCAGCACTCATTTCTGAGGCATTTCAGCAAACTTTCCATTGCTGAGGCAGCTCCTGAGATCTGGAGCCCTTTGAGAAGAACAAAGCTGACCCCTGAACTGTTCACAGGAGGGGCCACTTGGGAAGGCTTTGTAGCCCAGGTGGGAGAGAAGTGGCCTTATCTGAGGAACCTCCACATTAAAGGCCTCCACTTCACCTCCTTCCCTGGCCACTTCTCCTCCAGGATGGCTTTTGATGGCAGGAACCCTCTGATAGCCCAGACCAGTGTCCTTTTTCTTTTATTTCAGTGGCATTTTAGATGGAATTAAATATCCCCACGCAGCAAGATCTATTGATGAAATAAACCTATTGAAAACATTACAATCACATCTTGGCTGTCTCAGCTACCCCTATGCTTACAGATATCTAACATTTGCATTAAAAAAGCATCCTGAGCCTTTTCCTCCCTCTGCCTCCTTTATCATGGTGTGATTTGGGCTCTGGTTTTACATCACCACAAAATATAATAATAAAAAAGGGGAATTTCAGTTGTCACAGGAGCAGAGAAGAAAACAAAAAACAAACACGGGGTTGCCAAGGTGACTGACACTCCTGGCTGAGGAGATGAATGGAATTGGCAGGGAGGAGACAGGTAGAGAGAGACACTCAACTCCATTTTCACAGTCCTCCTACCTCAGATGGGACCAACCCTTACAGTTTTATATTTTTTTCCTTTCTCTTGGGAAATTTAAATCAATTTGTATCCAGCAGAATTCTTCATGTGCTGCCTTGAAACTGTGAGGCTCCAACAACCCCGGTGGAATTGCCCCAGCCTTGAAGTGTTGATCTGCTAAAGCTCCCACAAACCTCCTCTCACCCAAATCAGAGCTGCATTTACACTTCTCAATAATCTGCAGCCAGAAATAGCAGAGCTAAAAATAAGATTATTCCTCTGCCATTCATCCCAGCCCCTCTGAAATCAGTTGGTTGCTGTGTCTGAACCTCATGAGGGTGATTTTCTTCGCTGTGTCCCTACTGCAAACAAGTTGTTCCTCGTGTCTCAGGCACAGAGCAGCTGTTTCACAACAGGAAGGGGAAAGTTTCCCTATCATGGTTTTGATCCAAACCTGTCATGGAGCATCCAGACTGGAATCAGCTTTCTGATCCACTGGTAAATTGAATGAAATTTCCCATTTAACAAGTGGTGAAATTCCTGAGGGGTTTCCAGCTGCTTCCTGGTACAGCAGAGGACAGGAGAGGGATCACAGCAGCGACCACAGCAGCACCCAGAGATGGAGGAGCTCAGCTGGGTTTGCTGCACTGTCCCTGTCACAGCTCTGCTGAGGCAGTATTTTTGGTGTTGCTGGTGGATTGGAGAACCCTGGAATCATTTGGGTTGGAAGGAACCTTAAATCCCATCCAGCTCCACCCCCTGCCATGGCAGGGACACCTCCCACTGCCCCAGGGTGCTCCAGCCCGGCCTTGGGCACTGCCAGGGGTGGAGCAGCCCCAGGAGATGATGCAGGAGGTGATGGACAGAGGGAATGGAGGCAGCCCTGGACATGCCCTGACCTCAGCCAGAGAGGGCTCTCCAAGCTGGACAGGGAATTCTGGGCCACCTTTCCCATTCAGGGACCCTTTCCTTGCCCAGGTCCTCAATTCAGTGGCCCCTGCAAGGACAGGAAGCTGTAACAGAATGAAGAGCACGTGCCTTCATCCATCATCACCTCTCAAAAGAATAAAGATTTTAGGGTCACTGAGCTGAGTTTTTCAGGCAGCTCTCTCCAGACTCTCCTTCCTTACCAAAGGATCCTTACCCTCAGAACCAAACAAACTCCAAGTGCTTCCTATGGAGACCTTGAGATCCAGAGACCTAAAACCTCAGATTAAAACCAGCCTTGGAGTTGCCTGGGCCCCGTGCAGGGATGGTGCATTGCTAAAAGGCAGAGCCCAGGAATTCTTGCCCATTGATCCCATCCGTGTCCCCAGTGCTGGGCATTTCAGTGGCACGGGCAGAGCCCTGAGCAGAGGAGGCTGGAGAGGGAAGGAGTCAGCCCAGAAAAGAGCCAAACTCAACGTGCCAGACACAGCAAGGATGCACCGATTTCAGACCCTGCCACAATCCCGAAGCTCCCCAAGCTCAAACCCCACAGATCCTTTCCTGGTGTAAGAGATTTCATGAGATGGGGCTGAGGGGGTGAGTTATGAACAGCAAACCCCAGCTCCTGCTTGACTTTCCTCCATCACACGCCTAAGAAGTCACTTCTTACTTCAACTTTGTTTTTTCAAAGCAAAATTCCCATTAAAAACCTGCAGCCTGCCTGGCAGAGATCCTCGAAGCAGATTTTATTGTAGGCTGCTCCCAAAGTGAAGACAAATCATCCATGGCTCTGGAGTCTCCCTTTCAATAAAAAAGGAGCCTCTCTGGAAAGGAGCACACCTTAGGAATGGGAAAATAAAGCATTTTTGAGAACTTCAGGCTTTAATTATTAACCTCGTAAATCATGACCTCTGGAAATTAATTAAATTTTCCAGCAGCAGGAAGTTCATTTGAGGGAATAATCTAATAAACTACGGTGGGCACTGCAGTTCCTCGGGGTTTGGAAGGAAGAGGGGCTGATCCATGGAGGAAAAGGTAGAGCTGTCCTTTGGAAAAGCTCCTGGGGGTAGGAAGGAGATAAACCCCTGCTAAAGGCTTGGCTGCAGACAGCAGCACTTTCAGAAAAGCAGCTTTTCAATACAATTATAAAAGTACAAGGCCCTGTAATAACATTTATCATCACAGGCATCTCAGTGTGCACCAGGGGATTGAGAGGCACAGCTTTCCAGGCTTGGGTCCCTCTGAGGCTCTCCTGGTGGAGGTGCCACCCCTTGGTGTCCTGAACCAAGAGGTCCCCAGGTGCCTTTCCAGCACTTTACCAGACACAGACCACGAGGTGCCGTCTCCCAGAGGGGAACAAAATGAATTTATCACCTGATTTCAGTAAATGTGGTTCTGAACTGGGCCCTTCCCACCTCCAGCACGCAGTGAAGTCTTTTCCAGCCTGGCTTTGCATGGCAGAACTCGCATTTTTCCAGGAGATTTTCTGTTCTGCACTGCCTGTGCCTGCTGACCTTGCTTACCAACTCCTCGTGGGTTTTGTGAGCAATAAAAGGACTCCTCCATCAGAGCCTTCTCTTTCTGATTTGGGAGGACATAAACATCACCACCAAAACAGCAAAACTACAAAAACCACAGATTTGTCTAATTTAAATCATCTTAAAAAAACCATGAGCTGGGATCAAAGTCAGCATCCTAAATTGTATTTTATAAGTCAAACTGCTCAAGAATTGGTTTTACTTAATTAGAGGGAGGATATATTTCAAATGATTCTTTTAGGTGGTTTTGAGCAGTGTGTGTTTCCAGTCAAGTTGGCAGACAGGAGAAATCCAATTTCCCTAAAATTCCGGAATGGAACCCAGCAAAAGGAGTTAAAACCAGGTTTGACACGGGACAAGAAAAGCTGGAGGGACAAGCCAGAGCTCAGCAGCTCTGCTCAGCCCTGCAGCCAGTGGGGACAAGGAGCTCTGAACTCACCCAGGGACAAAAGAAGGCGGCAGTGCTTTCACCAGGACTTGGGTTACAGCAGAACCTCTCTGACCCTGAGACACAAATGACTGAACAAACACCACCACAGCATCTCTGGTTGTCCCTTGGGTGCCTGACTCACCTCCAATTCTCCAGTTTGAGCCAATCTCCACGTGGTAAAGTTTGAATTTATGATTTATTAATTAATTTTAAACAGAGATATACCAAAACTGGGGTGGAAAAAAGTGATTTTTAGAGGAAAAACTTCCATTCTAGAGCTGCAGGAAATTCTTTCTTTTCTCAGCTGGCAGCAGAACGAGGATTTGTGGGATGCTCCTGGCACGCTGTGGTTGCCACCCTGAGGCCCCCACGTGCCCAGTGGATGCCAGCAGAGCCATCCCAGGCCTGCCCCAGCCCCAGGAGAACAGAGTTTGTGCTCCCTGGCCGTGTGTGCCCAGGGATGAGGGGGCTGCCAGCGCTGGGCAGAGCCCTCCCCAGAGCTCTGCTCAACACCTGAGCTGCAAAGCTGGGGATCTGGGCCCTTCTGGGGCTGGCTGGAGGATGTCTCCCACAAAACCTTCCAAGAAATAGGAATTCCTTCCTCCCATATCCAGTGCTGGACCTGTTTCTCTACTTTTGAGGAATTTTGGCTTTGCCAGGGTCACCTCAGTGTCATTTCCCTCTCTGAGGTGGAACTGTTAAGGGACTCGCACTCTTGGCTCACGCCATCCAAGCTCATGTTCCATGTGACCTTTCCCATCTTTCCTGCTGGATTTATTTTGGGACACTTTCAGACATTTCTGCTGGCATCAGAGTGTGAAGGAGCAGAATAAATGCTGATTACAGAGGACGAAGTGCTGCAAAAGAGAAAAAAAAAATCCCAATTTCCTCACAGAATTGAGGAATCTGAAGCAGGCACAGCAAACCTGGGCACCTCCTCCCCACTCTGTGGTTTTCCTTTGGTCACCACTGTCTCTTCTCAAGGCTTCTGGCTGTTTGTTTTCTCCATTTTTGCTGTTTAAAAAGTCCTTTTAGTGCCTTTGATGCTAAAAACGATAAGAAATGGAAGGATCTGCTGGGTGATGCCAGTGTTTGCCCTCAGAGGTTAAGGAACAGTGGGGACTGAGAGAGACCAAGCTCTGGAATAAAGGGAATGGGGGAAATTTGGTGGCTGGGGGAGGGAAAAGCTTCCCCTTGTGACTCCCTCTGATCTGAAATTCCCCATCTCCAAGCCATGATTCAGCATCCAGCTCTCGGATTCCTCTCACTCAGCTGCCTGGGAAGGGGAACACTTGAAATTTTATGTCTTTTTGATGCCAAGTGCCACTGAAGGAGTTGTCCAACAGCAAGACAAAGCCCCACCGTTGTTTTTGCCATTTCCAGCAGCCTCTCCCAGTGCCATTCCTGCAATTCCTCTCTCAGAGTGGTGCTGAATGGCAGAGCACAGGAGGATGTGGAGCTTTAGGCACCTCTTTTCATTCCTCTCTCCTAATGTGTGCTCATTTCTGGAAAAACTCATTTTTTTGCCTGTTTAACTTGGGAATTAATCTCCATTGAACTCTCCAAAAATGAATTTCAATCTTCACGGTAAAAAAAAAAGGAAAAAAAAAAAAAAGAAGATTCATTTTTGATTCACACCCTCCTTGATTTTCATCAATCAACCTTTGCTGCTCAAGTACTGTTTAATCAAAAAAAGAAAAGAAATCCCAGATGGCTCCTAAGATCTATCACTGCAATGGAAAATGCTGCATCTCAGCTCCCACATGGAGTTGCTCCTGAGAGCAACTTAAACTAATCAAAAATATAGAAAAAGAACTAAAACTCCCACCAAACCAGGAACCCCCCCAGCCCTGCCTCCCCCACTTGTGTGGGACAGACTGTGGAATATTTCAGCTCAGCTGGTTGGGTTTTCCAGCCACACCAGCATGGCCAGCACCACCAAATGCTGCTCCCAGTTCCCCCTGGGCTCACACATTGCTATAAAAATTTCAGGAACTGCAAATTCGTGGCTTTTCCCAGAGCTTGGTGGAGTCCTGGAGCACATCCCTTCTCCAGGTGCACGGGGCTGAGTCCTTACAAATGATGAGAAATCCAAACTGGCAGCTTTAATGGTGCCCAGGGGGTGTGGGCACTCAGCTGCCATTACATCTCAATTGAACTTGGTTAGCTGAGATCTTGCTGAAAATTGTGGCATAAACAAGGTCCAGGGTGAGTTAAAGCACAACAGGAAACTCAAGGAGGGAATAAATTAATGCCCAGGTAAGTAATTTATATGGCAAATAGTGCCAGGGCACAGGGAATGGGTTCCCAGTGCCAGGGGGCAGGGCTGGGTGGGATTTGGGGATATTGGGAAGGAATTCCTGGCTGTGAGGGTGGGGAGGGGCTGGGATGGAATTCCCAGAGCAGCTGTGGCTGCCCCTGGATCCCTGGCAGTGCCCAAGGCCGGGCTGGAGCCCCCTGGGACAGCGGGAGGTGTCCCTGCCATGGCAGGGGTGCAGTGAAATGATCTTAATGTCCCTTCTGACCCAAACCATTGCAGGATTCCATGCTTTGATCCATGATATTGGAACAACTGGGATTATTTTCATGCCCCCATCTCTTGCAGAACACGCTGGTGAGGTGGCAGAATTCCCTCTAGTCAGAGGTGTGTTTCTGAAAAGTCCCTTTGCTCATATTTTCCTTGAAGTTTACCACTGAGAATTTCAATTTTAAAATGAAAACCCTGCTAAATTGACAGAAAATGCAGCATTGAGAGAATTAGAATGAAAAAAACCCAATAATCCTGCAGCTCCAAATGCTGCATGATAAATAAATGGTGTCCATATGCCACAGGACTGTGCCCAGGTCAGGGTATTTTCTGCAGGGGTTACAGGTGCTGAAGACAAACAGCCTTGGGGAGCCCCTGAATTTCATCCCAGGACTGGCTGAAGGTTCCAAAGGCCCACCCAAGCACTCACAGCTGGACACACCCCAGTGCTCCTCCTGGGGGCGGCTCTGATGGCCAAAAAGCAGAATACAGAGGCAGAATTTTTGCCTCTCTGAGTTAAAAACAAAGAAAAAGAGGCAGCAAGGGGCCTTAAATCCACCCTGGAAGTGAGAATTCGTGGAACACGGTGTGTCCACACTAAAAAAAATGTAAATTAATGTTAACCTCCAATACCTGCCATTAAATCAGAACCAAATCATTTTCCTACCTGCATTTATTTATCATTTTCTACACCTCATCTGCAAACGCCCTTCCAGTGGGAGATTTGTCCCCTGGTGGTGTCCCTGGTGAAATCCTGTGCCCACCTGTCCTTACAGCAACATCAGAAGGTCGGGAATTTCCACGTTCCTTAACCCCCAGTGAAATAAAGGTGAAATTTGAAATAAAGTTAATTTTTACTCCAATTCCTGCACCCTGAATGAGGGAATTTAGCCCAAAAATCCTGTGTAGGGAAGGGAACAGGGCACCAACTGCTCTTCTTGAGGTTCCTCTGCTTCCCAAAAGCTCCTTTTCCCCCTCAGAGCTGCAAATGTTTTTTTATTGCTGGACTTTCCATGGAAACATTACAATATCCATAGGAAGCAATATCTGACTCAGCAATCTGAATCCATTTTATTCAGTTAATCTGAATAAAATATCACAGGTTCAGGTGTAGAAAGGTAATAATTCACCAAGTTTTATGCATTCCCTACTAAGCTCTAAAGCTGCTCTTTTTCTCATCAATACCCATTCCCAAGCACTGACCTCTCAGTCATTTTTTGCCCAGATAACTCTGAAATAACTTTCTGACATGTCCTGAAAATGAGAATTATTGAGGCTGGTAAGAGAAGAGCTCACTGCAGCTCACAGCTCCCCCAGCCTGCCTCACAGCAAGGAAAACCCCACTAATTAGCAGAAAATCCCCCCAGGGCATGGAGAAAACGGCCCCTTGCTGCTCCAGCTGAGTGACCCCAGCTAATTGCTGTGCCAGGGGCCTCCTGAGCCACCAGTGGCCACTGAGCTGTGCCTGGAGTAGCCAGGGCCAGCTCCTGCTGCTCTGGGGCTGTTTGGTGCTGCTGAGCCAGCTCAGGACTGGGCAGCCCCAGCTTTGGGCACCTCAGAGCCACAGGAACCCCAGCACTGCAGGGTCCCTCAGTGAGCTCAGCCCTGCACTGGGAGGTTTCTGGTTTGGAGCTGCTGGCCCAGCTCACCCTGAGCCCAGGAGCTGCACAGCCCCAGGGCTGGAGGATTTTGGAGGCCAGGGATGGAAAATACCCCAAACCCNTTGCCTCTCTGAGTTAAAAACAAAGAAAAAGAGGCAGCAAGGGGCCTTAAATCCACCCTGGAAGTGAGAATTCGTGGAACACGGTGTGTCCACACTAAAAAAAATGTAAATTAATGTTAACCTCCAATACCTGCCATTAAATCAGAACCAAATCATTTTCCTACCTGCATTTATTTATCATTTTCTACACCTCATCTGCAAACGCCCTTCCAGTGGGAGATTTGTCCCCTGGTGGTGTCCCTGGTGAAATCCTGTGCCCACCTGTCCTTACAGCAACATCAGAAGGTCGGGAATTTCCACGTTCCTTAACCCCCAGTGAAATAAAGGTGAAATTTGAAATAAAGTTAATTTTTACTCCAATTCCTGCACCCTGAATGAGGGAATTTAGCCCAAAAATCCTGTGTAGGGAAGGGAACAGGGCACCAACTGCTCTTCTTGAGGTTCCTCTGCTTCCCAAAAGCTCCTTTTCCCCCTCAGAGCTGCAAATGTTTTTTTATTGCTGGACTTTCCATGGAAACATTACAATATCCATAGGAAGCAATATCTGACTCAGCAATCTGAATCCATTTTATTCAGTTAATCTGAATAAAATATCACAGGTTCAGGTGTAGAAAGGTAATAATTCACCAAGTTTTATGCATTCCCTACTAAGCTCTAAAGCTGCTCTTTTTCTCATCAATACCCATTCCCAAGCACTGACCTCTCAGTCATTTTTTGCCCAGATAACTCTGAAATAACTTTCTGACATGTCCTGAAAATGAGAATTATTGAGGCTGGTAAGAGAAGAGCTCACTGCAGCTCACAGCTCCCCCAGCCTGCCTCACAGCAAGGAAAACCCCACTAATTAGCAGAAAATCCCCCCAGGGCATGGAGAAAACGGCCCCTTGCTGCTCCAGCTGAGTGACCCCAGCTAATTGCTGTGCCAGGGGCCTCCTGAACCACCAGTGGCCACTGAGCTGTGCCTGGAGTAGCCAGGGCCAGCTCCTGCTGCTCTGGGGCTGTTTGGTGCTGCTGAGCCAGCTCAGGACTGGGCAGCCCCAGCTTTGGGCACCTCAGAGCCACAGGAACCCCAGCACTGCAGGGTCCCTCAGTGAGCTCAGCCCTGCACTGGGAGGTTTCTGGTTTGGAGCTGCTGGCCCAGCTCACCCTGAGCCCAGGAGCTGCACAGCCCCAGGGCTGGAGGATTTTGGAGGCCAGGGATGGAAAATACCCCAAACCCCAGGGCTCCTCAGTGATCCAAATCCCTGTTCCCCTCCCTACACAGGATTTTTGGGCTAAATTCCCTCATTCAGGGTGCAGGAATTGGAGTAAAAATTAACTTTATTTCAAATTTCACCTTTATTTCACTGGGGGTTAAGGAATGTGGAAATTCCCAACCTTCTGACTGTAATTTTTCCATCAGGGCTGGAAGATTTCGGATGGCAGGGATGGAAAATACCCCAAACCCCAGGGCTCCTCAGTGATCCAAATCCCTGTTCCCCTCCCTACACAGGATTTTTGGGCTAAATTCCCTCATTCAGGGTGCAGGAATTGGAGTAAAAATTAACTTTATTTCAAATTTCACCTTTATTTCACTGGGGGTTAAGGAATGTGGAAATTCCCAACCTTCTGACTGTAATTTTTCCATCAGAGTCCATCAGTTTTGCCTCTAGAATTTAAGATCTCTTTGCCATTAATGCCACATGTTCTTCACGCAAGGGAAGACAATCTCCCATCCGTTTCAATACTATAAACATCTCTCATCTTTGATTTTTGTGACTTTTCCCCCCTTCTACACCATTTCCTATCATGATTCCTTCCACATCCAGAAATCAATCTACCTTAAACTACACAGCATTGTCCAAAACGAGAAATTTTGCTCCCACTTTATCATCCCCAGCGAGGCACCCCAGTGGCAGCAGCTCCTTGTTTCTCAGATTTATTTATGGTATTAAGCCCCTCTTTGTTTTCATTGGCACTAATTAAATAATTGATGGCATTCCATGACAATTAGAGCTGTTCTGGGGGTGCTCTGTCCCTGCCCTGGGCCGGGGCAGCACAATGCCAATCCCAGGCCATCCCAGGGGTTGAGTTTGCCCAGCAGAGTGACCCACAAGTTGGGTCAGTGGGTGGCCCAGAAGCCTAAACCTCACCCCCCTGGGTGGCAGCCGGACCCAAACTGCCCCCCCTGTTCTGGAAAGCTCGGTTTTACTCCGTTGTTCCAGGGTTTCCAAAGCAAAGCTGGAAAACCACAGATTTATTGGTTGGAATCTCCCCCCAGAGGAGGCAGATGAAACCCCAGCAATGCCTGAAGTTTGTAGCCCAGCTGGCCCAGCCAGGGGCTGGAAAGAGCAGCGGATTTGCTGTCCCTGCAGAGGAACGTTCCCCCAGGATCCATCCTTCCTGCTCCAGCCAGCAACGCTCCAGGAATGCCACCCGCAGTTCCATCTCCACACACTCACACACATTCCCTGGAGGCAGAGGAAAATCAGAGGAACTCAACAATTCCTGCATCATTTCCCGGGTGGCGTGGCCGGGATCCCCGGGAGTGGCAGCCAGCAGAGGGGAACTCACCCTGGAACGTCCCAGCCCCAGCCCAGCTCTCCCCTGGCACCACGAAACACGGCCCAGGAGCATTGCCTGGCACTGCCAAATAGATTTTGGGAGAGGGCTGGATGTGCCAGGATGCAGAAGCCTGGAAAATCCACGGCTCTCCTGAGACAGCATCCAGAGCTGAGCCTCCCAATCTATTCAGGACTTTCTTTTGAACCTCGGTGAGTTTTTAAGCCTTATCTGATGAGCATAATGATATTAAAGTGTTTTTCATTACCCATAAAAAGGGAACAAAAAGGATAAAGCTGCTCCAGACTGAGGCTGTCTGAAAGGAATCAATAGTCTGAATCCCTCAGCAGATCCTGCTCGGAAAAAAAAGCATTTGCTTGAAACTGAAGGAATTATTTGGACGTGAGAAGTGAGTTTCACCAAAAGTACCTTTGGGAAAAATAAAAATCCTAGGAAGATTTAAGAAACAAATGGAAAAAATAGATAAATAATCAGTTTTAGGTGTATTCATGGATAGTCATGTTTATATGCATGCAACAAAAATCTCTGCGTTGAGAGGCACAAAACCCCCAAATTCACCAGCTTGGAGGAGGTTTGGAGTCAAACTGGTTTGGAACTGGTTTGGAGCCAAACTGAGGTGGAACTCATGGAAAACTGGTGGAGTTAAAACAGGATAGAATATGATACCCCAAGCCTGAGGCACAAGGTAAACCAAAGAACTGCTCTGTATCTGAAAACCTCAAAAAAAAAAGAAGAAAATCCTTAATATTTTGGAGCTCTCTGTTCATTTTGCTGCCAGGCAAACCCATGATCCTACAGGGGAATATCTCAGTCAGAAACAAGACCCAGGAGCAGAACCAACTGTGAATTTTCCACTCTTTTTTTTTGTTGCTGTTCAAAATATATTGATTTGTTGGAGCTGCAGCTTTTCACAGGAACGTCTCCTCTTCAAGGAACACTTGTCATGAAAATTTGTTCGCACCTGACAAATTCTGGGCGCTGTGTGAGAGGGAATGTTTGTAACAACAACTCCTTGTTTAGAGAGCTGTGGATTCCACATCCCTGGCAAGGCCAGGTCGGATGGGGTTTGAGAAGCCTGCGATGGTGGGAGGTGTCACCGGGTGGTTTTTAAGGTCCCTTCCAACCCAAATCAGCCTGGAATTCTGTGAGACTTCTCAGACCATTTCCTCTATAAAGAAATCAGGCTCTAAACTCTGCTCATGTCTCTTTTTTCACATTATTTGCCCGACTTTGGGCTTCAAGAATGGGTTGAGGATCCTGGGAACCTTCTGAGAGATCCTTTCCTGAAATAAATGTTTCCCTTTGCTTACTGCAGGACTGGAGCGAATTAATTGAATTTTGATTCAGTGTGGGGAAAAAACATTTTTCCTGAAGAAAACAAGCAGTTCTTTCTTGTCATAATCAGAGGTGTCACCTTTGGTGGGACATGGGCCATGCTCTGCATCCACTGGGGTGTGGAAAAGGGACAGCCAAGAGGAAAATAGCATTAAAAATTTAAAAAAATTAAACCATGGCAAACCTGAGTGACTCGTAAAGGTCTGTGCTGCTCCAGCTCCCACTTTAAACTACTGAGCATCTCCTCTTTGAAACACACCCTGTTACCCACAGAACAGTTCACACCCCTCCTTTAATGGGGAGTTTGTTCCTGTTAATTGATGATGTCCAGATCTGAACACAGAGAGGATTAATCCTCCCGTGGTGTAAATAAAGCCAAGCCCCTCCAAGCCAGCTGATCCAATTTGCTGCAGCTCAGGATCAGTCCTGGCTGTCCCCAAGGCTTAATCAGCTCTGGGGACCTCGGATGTCAGGGAATGCTCCCCAAGGATCCAGGTTGGAGCTGTTCTCTCCTGTGGGATGTGGTGCTTGTGCTGCTCAGAGCTGCAGGACCAGGATTTTACTCTGTTTATATCCCTGCTGTGGCCCCCCAGACACAGGATGGGCTTTCCTTGGGAGGAGCAGCAAGAATTATCGTAATTATTTGTTCAGTTGAATAAATAAGCACAAAAAATTAAATAAAAATCACCGAGGAGCCAGCCTGACCATGGGTAGTCCTTCCATCTGAAGCCCTTCTGGGGAAAATAATTCCAGCCTCAAGTTTGCAAACCCAGCTCAAAAATAGAAAAGAAAAAAAGAGTCTTTGCTTCCACACTACTGGAAACATCCAAAATGAGTAATGTTGCAGGTGGAGGGTGGGGAAAAAAGCAACAGTAAATGCAATTATAGCACATTTTTTGTCCAGGGTTAGGGGAGAAAAATGTTAATTTTTAGTTATCAATACAATTAATTGAAAAGTTCCCAAGGCCTTTGTTCAGACCCTGGGTGTCCCTCCCAGTGTCCCAGTGTGGTTACAGCTCTGGAACATCCATCCTGTTTGGAAAGGGTTTTAACCTTCGCTGCTCCCTGCTCTGGCTCATTCGGGGATGTTGCCTCACAGCAGAGGGAAAAGCACCCTGTCCTTGCCAGGCTGGCATGGTTTTGTGTCAGAAGTGTTCATCCCCAGCTATTGGAGGCAGATTTATAAACTAACTGAGTGCCACAACCTCCAAAACACTGCTGTGTCCCAAGAGTCCCGGACCAAGCAGCTGAGTAATTCCTGAGGATAAAACCCCAAACTTACTCCATGGGAACACTCCAGAACCAGCCCCAAATTATTTTCTGATTGATGCAAACCAACCCATGTGCAAACATCTTCCCAAGTGATTAAATGACTCGATTTGGGAGCCAAACCCCTTGGAAATGTTCTTTCCCCTCCCCTATTCCTGTCAGCTCTCGCTTTTTCTAATTAAGCCACAATTAAGTTGCTCCAGACAGCAAGCAGTGGCCCTTTCCCCCTCCCCAGCTGGGATATTTTGTTAGGCTGGGGCTGGGTTTGGTACAAAGAGCAGCTCAGACTATTTTTATTCCTGTCTCTGTTCTTTTTCTCCCGGTGCAGGAACGCACCGGCCTCGGTTTGTTGTCTGTTTGCTCCAGTGTCTCACACGTCTTTTCTGCCTCCTTAGTCACTCCAATTTGCTTGTCCCTCACACAAAAATTCCATAGCAACCTGTATTTAAGGAGCTGTTTCTCCTCCTGCAGTTTTCATGTAAACAGGCATTAAAACAAAAGTTTAAAATTACAATTAGCTGATGAGCAAACAGCTCAAACCCGAAGAAAGTTCGTTTTCTCCAGTTGTTTTTCCAGCATTAAAAACAGTCTTTTATGATTCCCTGTTACAGACTTTGATTGTTTATAAGCAATTTTCCCAAGGGAAAAGTTGTTTTCTCCAGAGAATTTAACTCTGAATATTACTGCTGTGGGTGCCTGGGAAAATCTGGAGATTTCTGAACTCCCCTGTTGAAAATGGGCTCAGTTCTGCCCAAAGCTGCCCTGACAGCCCTGCCCTGACCCTTGGGATGTGCAAAAATCCTTGGGTTTAAGTGATTTGTTCAGAATGTCTCTACCTGCAGGCAATGCCAGTGGGAACACAGGGATGTGAAGGTGCAGGAGTGCAAGAAGTTACAAATCCAGGCTGTGCTGGGGATTCCTCGGGGCAGCTGAAGAGGTTTCTCCCCCATAAAAGTCACAGAAACTCGAGCTGGGCTGTCCCACCCCACTCAAGGGCTGGCTGGGGGAGTTCCTCTGGTAATAAAATTGAAATTATAACCACAGGCTGCACCTGTGTGCAACACCCCGGCTGGGAAAGGCAGCAGACCACACACACCCCTTTGATATGCACGACTCGGTCAAATATTGATAAGCACGAGCCGGTAAATATTGATAAGCACAGGCACACTGGAATAAATCCATCCCTGCCCTGCTCCTGCTGACAAAGGGGAGGCTGAGCTCAGCTGGAGCTGCTTTGCAGGGCTGGCACACCCCAAGCAAAGCCTGGATGGATGGGTTTCCACTGCTGCTGCAGCCCCAGCCATGCAGAACCCCTGGGTTGGGCAATAACTCCCCTGTTTGCTTCCTTCCCACGACTGCTCCGGGGGCAGTTTGATGTGTGAAGTGTTTAATGCACAGCTACATCAAACACAAGGCAGTCGTTTTCGTTAGGGGGAGATGGATGTAAATCATTCCAGAACTGATTCTGACGTCTTTAGTCTTTTAAATAAATATCTGACTCCGGGGAGAGAAAGAAATAACTCCAGAAATATAAATAAATGTGTAGCTCCAGATATGTAAATAAATATCCAACTCCAGAGATACAAATACGTGTCTGGCTCCAGAAATATAAATAAATATCTGACTCCAGAAATATAAATAAATATGACTCTAGAACTCCACCCACTGTCATGAGCTTCATGTGAAGGAATTTCCTTTTCTTTTTCCCTTCTCTTTTCCTCTCTCTCTTTCCCCCAATTTTGATTTCCATGTGAAATTTGAGGTCTCTTGAGAGGCTCTACCCCACAGCCTCATCCAGCCCTTTATATTTATTTATATTTGGTTTTATTCATTTATGAAATTCCTTTGAAATTGGGTAAACTTCAGGAATTTCTGAGCCATTTCCATGAGCATTTTAGGGTGTCTCAGGAGTTTTACACTTCCCACCCAGCTGAGATCCCTGACCTGGTCCCTGACCCCCTCAGGTGACACTTTCTCCTGCCTTTGGCATGCACTAAGGAAGAGGGATACTGAGAATTCCCCAGGAAAAGCCTTTCCAGCACACATCAATTTTTACATATTTGGGCTGAAGAGCATCTGATGGATTTTCCTTCCCCAAAAATTCCTTCCCTTCCCTTTCATTTGGCCTCGTGGCAGCGCTGCTTGTTTGGAACCACCCACTCAGAGGTTCCTCTGGACAATCTGTAGCTCAAGAACTATTGGGAAGAGCCTTTCCCTGTCAGGATTCCCCACACATCTCCCAGGTGTGCCCTCAAAATACTCCCTTTGTCCCACTTATTCCCAGAACTTTGGCAAATCAGGACAAGAACAGACCCTCACGTATAAATCTGATTCATTCAATTGAAATTCGATTTAAGACTGGCTTAAGATCCAAATGAAGCCCCTGAAAAGCTGAAATTCGTGTCAATATTGGTGCAGCAGAGAGAGCAAACCCTCTTTCTGTGATTATCAGTCCCTGCTGGGGAGATGCTCGAGATGATGGAGTTATTTCAGTTTATTTCTGTTTATTTCAGTCCAGGGGAGCAGCTGACACCAAAGCCAGGCATTTTAGGGCAATGAGTGTGGGCACAAGGCCTTTTTGGGGAGCTGCCTCAGTAGAGGGATGATTGAAGGACAGAATCCTTTTCTCCAGGGAAAGGCCTTCCCAGGTGAACCACCCAGCACAGGGACAGGACACGGCCAGCAGTGGTTCCAGTTCCCCAGCTCTCTGTGCAGAGAGCTTTTCTTATTTATATCAGCAGAAGAGAACAGAATTTGTCCCAGAGTGTCTTAGATAGAAATAATTAAATGGTGATCTAACATCTGCCCTCTTCCCCAAAACCCTCACCTGGTTATTTAAAGCCAGTAAATGGAATAATGCACAACCATAATATTTAATTGCTGGGCACTTGTTTATTGTAAATCTGCTTGGATAATAATTTCCTATCCCTCCAGGTGACACATTCAGTGGAGTTTCCAAGTTCAGGTTCTTAGGGCAGAGAGTTCTGCATCCTGCCCTCCCTCAAGGTCATCTTTCACTCCTGAAATGGGGCCACAAATCAGACATTTTGCAAAAAAAGTTTCTAATTTGAAGAGGAGGTTGGCTCTAAGCAGGAATTTGGATTTCCTGCTCTCAGCACTCTCGGGAAACCTGGGGATTGGGAAGCAGATGGGCAACCAAATTCATTCTGAACCTCCAAAACCCATTTTGGGCAAGGCAGAAGTGTTTAAAGCAAAGTAATTTATCATCATTTCATCTCACCCATTGCTGAAATGAGTTTTAAATAATCTTATTAAGAAAGGGTCTTAAAGGCATTTGGGTTTGGGGGTTTTCATTTTATTTTTTGTTCTTTGGGGGGACTTGGGGCAGAATTTTGAGTTTAATTTTCCTCTTCCACCTTTTTTTTCCCTCTAATTATCATAACAAATTTATTGTATTAGAAGAGATGGGGAATTGCTCACAGAGCACTCACTTCTTCCAGCAGTGAAAAACTCTTTTTTTTTCCCTCCCTGCTAATCCTCAGTTTTAGAAAAGTCTTTGAATATTTCTAAGAGCAGACTGAATCCATTAACAAAGAGAGAGAGCAGAGCTGCAAACCCCTGAATTTGCTCATCTGGGCACTTTCCCTCCTGTTTCCCACTGTCCATTTCCAGAACTAATTTAATCAACTTCCCCCACATCTGCAGTATTTATCATAAGCTCTCCTACTTTAAGCTAAAGACTCTAAAAAAGACATAAAATCATGGCATTACATTAATCAGAAATAAAGCTTATTTAAGCCCAAATACTTCTGATTTAAATCCTAATGAGGCCGACAGCTCCAGAGTGGCAGAATGGGAGCAGGAGCACCCCGGTGGCTTCGCTGCACTGGGAGCCTGAAATTGGCTCTTAGAAAGGATCTTTGCTGTTGTTTAAGCACCAATATCCCTCAGAAACGGACTCAAATCAAATCCTAAACTCAAGTATCACTCTACAGATTTATATTATGAATTTATCTTATTTTTAAGCACTTTATTGAGCTTTATTTCATTTTGCTCAGATGAGATTTGATGGCCCATGAAAGAAGAATTCTAAACATTAAATGCTGTGGGCATGACTGTGACAACACCACCAAAACTTCCAAAGGTTTTTCCTGACTCTGTAATTGTTTTTTGATACGCTTGGGCTTGTTGCTTGAATAATTTGTTTTAAATGTTGCTTTTGAGAAGGTCTGAAGTGTTTGGTGAGGGACTGGAAGTCAAACTGCAGCAGGCACTGGGTGCACCACAAGATCAGATCCCCCCAAAGGGCTTCCAGTGAGAAACACACCCAGCAAAAAGAGAAGTATTAAGGAATGGCCAAATTCTGAAAAATAGGGATAGTTTTAAAATGCCCTGAAAATTTTTCTTTGCACACCAAATCTCTTGTTTGAAAAAAAAAAAAACCAGAATGGGAACTGTGAGGGGAAAGTAATACTGGTTTTCCTGTTTTATCATGGTTTTATCAGTATTTCTTCTGGAAATTCCTAGGCTGCCTTTCCATTTATTCCCTGTTTTTAAAAATATTTATTCCAAGCCCCAAGCACAGAATCCTGGAATCACTGAGGCCAAAAAAAGACAGCCAAGGTTGCCAAGCCCAACCCTGACTGGCCAGTGCCATTCCATTTGGTTTGAGACCTTTTAGTGACCATTTGTGCAGGTGATGAACGTCTTCCTGCCCCTAAAACTGTATTTTGGGAATAAATTACTGAAGGCAAAAATTAACTCCAGGTACAGCTGAACAAAAAGACAATGAAGGCACAGGTGGGAATGTTCAAAGGCTTGAAAAGTCAAAGCCTTCCAAATTCCAGCCTGTTGCCCTGATTTTTAGAAATCTTTTAGCCTTCTGATGTTTTCATTTCTAGTTGCAAACTTTCCCACACATTTTCTGTAAACACTCAGTTGTTTTGCATTCCTTCGTAGAGGTGGAGGAAGTTGATGGGTTGGTAACTTGTCCAGTGTCATTGGAGAGGTGGCCCTTTCACCCTCCAATCCACTGTCACTTTTGTAAAACTATAAATAGTGGAGTCAGAAAATAAACTCCCCTTTTTTCTCACCTTCAGCTGTGCCTTCACTCGTGTGCTTTCGTGTCCTACAGCGACACCAGCCCTTTTTCCAGCAGTGGGTTATTCCTGGTGTGTGGACATTGCATTCCTGAGCAGCATCCCCGGGTCCCCTCGGGCCTCCATGGGATCTGTGACCCCGCAGGGCTGCAGCTGCTGCCCTCAAAGGCAAAAAGGTCTCCTCCTGCCCCTGGAGACATAAAAAGGGATGGAGACACAAACAGAGACTCAGCTCCAGCAAACCACACCGGGGAAATGTTATCTACAGTGCTGGAAAAGGGAAAAATTGAGTCCTGGGTCCATCCAAACCTGAGCTGCCCTGCACGGTTTGGGGTTTAATTAGTCACAAACACCCTTCAGTGACCCTGGCAGGCAGCATCACCTCCATCAGGCTTTTAAAGGCTGAAAGAGTGTTTGAAACTGAGAGCTCCAATCCTTTGATCTTCTCCCTGACCTCCTACCCCAATTTTTCCACAGCATCTCCCCTCTTGCTCACCTTTGCACTGTCCTTTTAGCACTGCTCTTAAATGTTTGTGTCACCTGCAGCCCAGGGCTTAAATCAGAGCAAAGCTCTGCACTGGGAAGTGCTGGGAACTCCCATAAAAACCCGGAATAGCCTTTAATTGGCCAGGTAATGATCAGGCTGTAATGTAGCCAGACAAAAAGTGCTGCTGCAAGAAGGCAAAGCTCTTTAACCCAGCACTAATTATGACAAAGCTCTGGGGAGGTCCCGGACCTGCAGGTCCACAGGGGATCAAAAGCCCAGGGGCACCTCCCGGCTCCCCCTGGGAGCTGCCCCAGTCCAAAACACACAGCCAGGAAGGGGATTGTGCAGCTTAACTGGCAATTCCTGAGCTCTCCATCCCCCCAGCGATCCCTTTGGGCTGTCAGGACGTGGCACTGCTGGAACGGGACGTGGCACCGGCAGCGCCACCGCGGAGGGGAGCGGGCGGGTCGGGGCTGCGGGAGGGGGACCCCGCTGGTGCCAGCAGGAGGGACGATCTGATCTGCAAAAACACAGCCAGGAAACGGGGAAGCCTCGGGAAAATGCTGGAGTAGTCAGCAAAATACCTCTGGGGACAACTCCTGCCATTGCAGCATCCAGGGAAGGGTTAATTCCGAGCTTTCCTGTGTCCTGCAGTGGGGAACTTGGGCACTTCATCCCCCCGGCCAGAACAGAAAAATCACTGCCTTGAAAGTCTGCAGACTTATTTCATTTAATCTTCCTTGCTCCTTATTTTATTTAATCTAAGTTCCTTGCTGCCCCGAGGAATTCCTGATCTTCCTCCTCAGTGCTGGCAAAGCTGGACAGGAGCAGAAATGGGTTCCAAGGATTTGAATTTCAGTAGGAGTTGCTCTTAGGTGAGGCACAAATTCAGCTCTCAAACAAAAAGCAATGCCAGATATTAAGATTCAATTGCTCCTTAAGATGTTCTTGCTCTGCATTTAAATATTCTCATCCTCTGGATCCCTTTTTCCTGTCCTTCCCTTTCACATCAGCTATCCCATTACAGAGATGAAATTCAAATGATCCTAAAATCAATGCAGGGAGTTCTCTGCTGCTTTCCAGCCATTTTCTGTGGCACTGCCCCAGTCCAGCTCTTCCTAACTTGTCTTTCCCAGGTAATTCCCCTATCTCAGATTTAGCTGAATAACAAAATAAATCAGCCCACCTAAAGGTAATTATGCTCTAATACTACTTGAAAATAAAACTCAGTCCCTCTCTGCTTTCATCCTCATCCTTCCCTTGGTGTTAATTTCCCATATTGGGACAAAAAGGCAAAAAAACCCCCAACTTTGAGCACCTAGAAGGGAGGAAAAAATTCTGTTTCATGCTTTATTAATATATTTAAAGTCATGGGAATTACACTGCTCAGGTGGATGAGTAAGGTGTGCTACTGGGATTGGTATTTCTAGAAAAAACAAGAGGTAATCTTTGCAGGTTAAATTTCCTTGCAGTGAATGTTTCTTTTCTAAGCAGGTGACACGATGGCTTTGAGACCTTACCACAAAATACCTGACCCAGAGTCTCTCAGAGACCCCTGGAGCATCTCAAAGAACCCAACAATCCCCTGCAAGAAGTGTTTGATGGCAGATCAAACCTCATCTGAGCAACCTGCTCTAGCAGAAAGCATCCCTTGGAATTCCAGGGAGTGAATGAGCTGCAAAGGGAAAAAAGTCCTTGATCCCAGAATGTCCTTTTTTCCTGATTTCCTTGGATTTAAAGCCCAGACATGTGACAGCCTCTGTTGGTAGTGAACAACCCTCTGATAAATGGGATGGCAGCCCCTGGCTGTCAGCAGGAACATCCTGGGCTTGCAGGAACAGCTGGATTTGGACATTTGGCTCTTTTATTCTCTCCAGGCAATTAGAAGCCAACATTGCGTTGCCTGGCACAAAGCCCAAGGGATTATTTCTCCTTCCTGACATTGGAATGAATTTAGTTCCTCTCAAGGTTATGTTGTGTTTGTACTGATTTTATCAGTTGTGCAGCCCAGCACCAAGACTGGACACTTTTATGAGCACAGTGATTTTTGGGCCTGTTTTTATGACAATGATTGGTTGGCACCTGTTTTTCCTCTCTCTTTGATTTGCATCTTATTAATTCCAGGCTACTTTTCTAAGGTTGGGTGGGAATGGGACAAAGAGCAGCGTTTGCACAGTGGACACTCTTGGGAGCTTTGAAAACTGCTGTCATTTTCCCCATAAAATAGATTTTACAGAATTTATTCCAGAGTTAACCATCCTAGTGGAAGCCAAAGTTTCTAAACTCCCTTCCCTCAACCCCAGAGAGTGACAGGAGCAGGGATTGTGCCCCTGGAGGAAGGTATTTGGCATCAAGGAGCAAAAACTCCTCCTTTAAATCATGTCCAGCTCCTCACTGACAACACTCCCCCTCCCAGCACGTCCCTTCTCCCTCCCCAGGTCAGGGCCATGCTGAAGAAATTCCTGCTCTGTTAATGAGGGCATTGGGAGTTCAGTCCAGAATTTATGGCTGGTGTTTCGTTGGAAAAGATGTTCCCTCCTTCATCACCAAATGTGTCTGATGGAAAATGGCCAGGGAGGTTTTCTGTCCGCTGCTGAGAAACCAAAGAGCTCCAAAAGCAGAGCCACGAGCAGTGATGGTGGCAGAGCCCCGAGAGCTCTTCATGCCAAAAGCCCAGAAATCAGACAAATTATGAAACTTTAAGGAATTAAATAAGGATTGAAAATGAACTTTCCTTTTTTTCTTTAATCCCGAGGTGTTAATGCTGCTGCACAGTGCCCTGAGGGCACAAAGAGCTGAAAAACAACCAGGCAGTTTTATTTTAGAATATCTGGTGCACACTTGGAAACAGGACAGGCAAGAAAATTGATATTTCTTTATCAGCCACTCCCTCAGCCACAGAGAACATCAAACAGCTCTGCTTTAATTACATGTAAGGAACCAGAGTCAGCTCAAACGCATCAAGTGATGCTATTTTGATGCTATTTTTAACAAATATTTACAGCAGAGCTGTAAAAACCAGTTCAGCCTTTCCAGCACAGACTGAGCAACAAGTCAATTTTTTTTTTTCATTAAATTAATTCTTTTACACGGTTTTTAGGATTGTATGTCTTGAAAAATTTCAGAAAAAGGCCAAAATCAAGGCTCAGGATATAAATGCCTTCTTTCTTTTGTGAGATGGGGGCTCCCATAGAAATCCTTGGAAATCTGGGAAAAACACACAGGAAATGATGCTTCTACTAATGAGAGGCTGAAGCAATGAACATTATCTTGAGTTTTTAAATTGTTACCAGAACAAGCCTGGATCTAACACAGCTCAATCACAGCGATTTCAGCACAGAATCAGCTGCAGTTCTCCACAGTTTTCCTGGGGGGAATCTCTCTGAGCAAAGCCACGGCCACAAGGATCCTGTGGAACGACAGAAGTGAAGGGCAAAATTAGGGATGAGAAACTTGATTATTGAAAAAACTCCCAACGATTCCCCTTGTGAGCACAATTCCAAACAGATTCTGGAGAACAACGGACTGTAAATGTCATCCCAACTGAGGGTGAGTGTCCTGAACCCATCCAGTTCATTCTTCCCAGAGAATTTATGTTGAACTATGGAACCCTGGACTGGTTTGGGTTGGAAGGACTTTAAATCCCACCCAGTGCCACCCCCTGCCATGGCAGGGACACCTCCCACTGTCCCAGGGGGCTCCAGCCCGGCCTTGGGCACTGCCAGGGGTCCAGGGGCAGCCACAGCTGCTCTGGGAATTCCAGCCCAGCCCCTCCCCACCCTCCCAGCCAGGAATTCCTTCCCAAAATCCCATCTAAACCTTTCCCCCTCCATCCTAAGGCCATTCCACCTTGCCCTGTCCCTCCATCCCTGGTGAAAAGCACCAGGAAGGGCTGGTCTGACACACTTGGCAAACGTCAGCCTTTCATCTGGGAAACAAAATCTCTTATTTAATGGTCATTTCCACCAACTGCTGCATGAAGGATCATCTCCTTTCTGCTTCCAACCCCTCCCTCAATCACACATCTCATGTCCCTCAGAACTTCACTGGAAAACATTCCAGTGGCACAAGGAAAGGCTCGGTTTGGGCTCCTCCAGTGAACAAACTGGGCCTTGCTGGAACAGAAGGAAAAAGCCCTCGTGTCAGGCTGAGGTTAGGAACACACAGCCTCAGGTGTTCTTTGGAGCAAAAGCAGAATGGAGGGGGGAAAAGGCTCCATTAGGATTGTTGAGCCACGTTTTGATGAAAACTTAAAATGCAAATGAAAAGAGAGAGAATGGGGATGAAGCATCTTTAAACTTACAACAAATCATTTTATATTGATAGAGTCCTGGGCTTAAATCCAAGCCCAGCTATTGCCTTAATGCAGACTGATTTCAGGAGACTTAAAAATAGCCAAGATCCTCTGGTGATTGGCAGCCATTGTGGAGACAGCTGCCAAAGTCAAATTGATTTTTTTTCCCTTTTGAAGGACTCCACACAATTTAAGCAAAGCTGCAAATTAAAGCACACACACACAGAGATGACTCCTGGATGATTTAAACCACACAGGCCCCTGGAGGGGATCTATTCCTCCAGCCTCACCTCTGAGGAGCACAGGGAAATCGTGGATAAACTGACTCCAAAATGCTGGGAAAGGTCCAAATGGGTGAGTTTGCTCTGTGGGATTGTGCCCAAAGCAGCTGCCAGGCTGAGCCCTGACAAGGATGAACTCCAGGGCTTCAACAGGCAGCAATTCTGAGTATTCCTCACTCTGAACAGCTCAGGATTTCACAAAGACCCAATGAAAGCCTGGATGTACTCAAGGCAGAGCTGCCCCACGAGGTCACAGAGGCCACACAAAGCAAAGTTCAGGGCATTTACAGATTTTTTTCCCTATTTCTGTAATTTTATTTCCTATTTCTCTAATTTCTTCTCCTATCTCTATATTTTTCCCCATTTCTATAGTTTTTTTCCTATTTAAATAGTTCTCCTAGTTTCCACTGCTCCAAGCTCCAGCTGGGATTAGCAGGCTCTGGAGCAGTTCTGAGGTGGGCTCTGATGTTGAATCCTGTCCTTTAAGAGCTATTAAGATGTTAAAAAGTTAATTATGGCCTCTCTTCCCACTGGCATCTCTTGAACTTTGTCTCCTGCCTGTCAGTCTTGGCTGGATTGTGTGTCAAAGGGATGGGAGGTATTAATTAGTCAGCCAAGGCTATTTTATTGGGGGGTTTTCCTGGCTTGTATGGAAAGGAAAACCTCTGAATATTCTTATTCCTTCAAAAATGATGCCCGGTGTTCTCTGGCTGAGCAAAGCAGAGCAGAGCAAATAATGGTTAAAAAGTTGTTTGTTAGACAAGAAAAATTTAGGATTTTTAGAGGACAAAATCCAGGGAATGCTGTCTAAAACTGACCTCTCACTACATGGAAATAAAACTAAAATCTGGAATTTCCTAAAGTTGTTCCTCAAACAGGAAAACTTCACATTGTTGTGTGAACAGAAAACATTGGAATTTGTGACAGCCCTGGGCAGCCGAGGGGAGCACGGAGCAAAATTTTACATTTCCAAATGTATTCCTTGATCTGCAAACGCCCCTCACTCATTTTTCATGAAAACTGTGAAAATCCCCTATCAATCCTCAGCAAGCACTGCCCCCCTCTTGTATTTCATGGGCTAAACCCAAACTTTCTGCAGAAGCTGCTTTGAGGGGCCCTTGGCTGTCCTTGATACCCCAAATAAAGCCAAGTGAGCCCCCCCAGCTGCAGCCCCTCCCATCAATGCCCGGGGCTCCCCCGAGGGACCCTCTTCCCCTTCTTCCCTCCCGGATGAGACCCCACAGTGACCTCTCCAAGCAGGGAGGTGCCCCAGCCACACCCTTGGCAGTGAGGATTTCCATTCCCACTCGTGTCCAAAGGGATTTTCGTCCTCATCAAAGGACAAAATGCTGGGAGTTGAAAATAATGCTGGGCAAAAAAACCCCCAAAAACATAGAGTGTAGTTCAAAACTCACATCAAAAAATCCTCTGGAAATGTTTCTGTTTCTTTATATTGATAAATCTTGTTGTGCTAAAATATGGATCAGAGTTGACGTGGAAGGGTTTGAATTTCAATTTCAGGTTGAGAAAATGGCATTAACATGATCTGAGGTACTTCAGCAGCAAAAATCTTTCCTTAAAAACTGTTCCATCGAAAAAGAACCCCAAATACCCCCCTGATCCAGAGGAACCATTTAAACTATTCTTAACTGGTTTTTTTCACATTACACAAGTAATTTTCCCATTTAGCTGCTCTCCCATGACTAGTGCTGCTGCCAAGGCTGAATTCTCTGGATTCTCTGGCAGGAGCTGCCTTTATCCCCCAGAACCCCTGGACCCTCTGATTTTCTCCTGGTTTCCCATCTCACTCTGCTGGTTTCTCTTTGACTTCAGTCACGTTTTTAATGAGGCTCTTGTTCTTCCTTTCACGGGAGATTTTGGTTCTGCCAGGCCTATTTTAAATCATAAAAACACAGAATCAGGGAATCCCAGAGTGGTTTGGGTTGAGAGGGTCCCTACAGCCCATTCAGTTCCACCTCCCTGCCACAGGCAGGGACACCTTCCACGCTCCCAGGGAGCCCCGTCCAACCCATTGAGTGTTCAATGCCTGGGACACTTCCAGGGACATTAAAGATCCTTCCAGCTGAAATTGTCCCTTATTCCACTTTATTTTAGGTGCAGGGAAGAGCTTCTGCCAATGATGTTGGGTGCTGAAAGTCCAGAGGAGATTTGTGCCAACCCTGCTGTGCTGGGAACACCCACCCGAAATCTCCCTGGGACCTCTGCAGCCACCCCCCAAACCACTCCTTTTCACTGGAAATTTTATTGCCATCACCCATCTGATTGTACAATGATTACCAGCTCTGCTTTATTACATTTCCATCCCTCCTCCAGACTGCTGGATAGGAGGGAGGGGAAAAAGAACCCTTTAACTGAGTCCAAGGCCAGCATTTAATACTCTCCTTAATACCAGCCTATCAATGTTGGAGGCCTCTGTAATTCTTTTTAAACTGTCAGTTAACAAGAATTATCCTTGTAAACAAACAAATCCTTGTGTGAACAGGCTCTTTTGATACTTAGGAATGAGGCTAAACAAGCACTGAGGAGCATCTGAAGTCTGATGTTTTAATCAAAGCCTGGTTTCCGTGCTGCTCCTGAGCTGGGAGCTCCCAGCAGCTCCCAGACACCTCCCCACAGGCCTTTATTCTTCAGTGCTTTATTAAACGACAGCATTTGATTAAAACTTGGGGGGATCAGGCTTTATTGTGCCTGCAGAAGTCTCCGTGCACCCCTCTCTATGAAGGAATTCATTCACAACTTGCCTGGGAGTTTTGGAGAGCCCTCCTTGCTCCCCCTGCTTTTTACAGAGATTAAAAGAGCTGGAACCAGTCAAACCTGCTTTAATTGTTATTTCACAGATCATCACCAACAAACTGAGCCTCTCCTGTCCAAAAATTGGGACTTTGGTGCTCTGATCTCATGGACTCAGGTGCTTATTGTGCCTTGCAGGTCTCAATCCTGCAGCACTCTGTGTGTGGGTGATGCAGATTTACTGTTCATTAACAAGAACCAGTTCTGGGATTAATTTCAATAAACCCAAACCTTTCCTACACACCTTCTTCTTCTCTGCTTGGTCAGTGTTATCATGAGGTTATAACTTAGGAGGAACACAGAGAAATTACATTAATTAACATTTGAGGTCAAGACAGTAGCTTTGAACAAGGTTAAGTAAAATATGGAAAGTCCCAACATAAAATCTCTGATGTTAAAGGTCTAAGACACTCTGTAGAAACACAAGCACAGTTCTTAAGAGACTAAAAACTCCACACATTACAGGACTGGCTGCCCCAAAGCTCATAAAAAATGTGCCCTTTTGGTGGGTTTTGAGTGCTAAATTTGAAGGGAAAACTCCCTGTTCAGTCTGGGAGATGACAGGGGTGAGGTTAAATCTCTATTAAACTTTTCAGATAAAAAGTAATCAATTTCCATAAAACAGAAAACCTGCTGTCAGGAGACTCTTCTGAGGATGAGAATTTAAGGTCAGAAAAGAAAAGGATCGAATTAGCAGTGACAATAATTGAGGGGAAATATTGGACAATTGTGTAAAAATGGCACTTGGGGGTGGTTTTTTGAGTTTAATAATTCAGCTGGGACTGGACCTGCAGAGCAAACCTTCCTTGGGGATCTAAAATCTGAGTCAAACACGGATCCTGCCTGGCTGGGGAGTGCTGGTGGGAGTTTTCCTGGAGAACAGCAGAAACAGACAACATTTCCTGTAAAAACATGTGTACCTACTGAAAATTATGATAAAAAAAAAGGTCTTTGCAAGACAAACAACCCACAGCACCCTCACCTTTGAGAGCTCAGGTATGTGTTGTCAAACACAGGTAAATCTGGTTTGCAGCTATGAATTACTCACAAATTAATGTCTGTTTTAACAAAATTGCAAACTTTCATAAAAAGAATCACACCAATTTCTTTCCTTATCACATTCTTCCAAATCACAGAAATCAAAAACTCTGACATTGCTTCATCTGAGATTGTTTCTTTCCTGAAATGAATATTTAGACGACACAGGGGTTTTTTGCAGACAACACAAGGCTCCTGATGAACCCTGAGCACAAGCAGCAGTTGAGTCCAACCAACAAATTATCCTCATTTCAGAAAAATCCACGTGGAAACATGGCCAGGTGTCCCTGCTCAGCTTTGCACGGTGAGGCAGTGCTGGATTTTTGGGACTGCTGGCACAACTGGGAACACTGGTTTAGAACAAAGCACACCCAGAGCACTGAACCCCACGGGCTTCGGAGTCCTTGTTCATCGTGGGGGTGCCTCTGCCCTGAAATCCTGGGGGGAGGGACCCTGAGGGGCTGTCCCTGTGCCCATGTCCCCTGTGCCCCATACCTGTTCTGACTGATTGGTTTGGGGCAGAGAGCAGGGCCCATGGCTGGGTCTGCCTGGGAACTCCAGCCATGCAGCTGGAGGGATAAATCATCTCTGAACATCTAAAAAAATATCTCTTCATCTTTCCTTCCAAGTTCATCACTTCTGGTGGTGGATTAGCTTGTCCACTGCTTAATTTGTGGTGAGCTTGCCTCTTTATGTCTTGGAATATCTTAAACCATTTACAAACAGCCTGGATATCCCTCCACTGTGCAGCTCCACTTAAGCCAGTGTTTCTGACAGCTACCCCCAGAGCCAAGTAGAGAAATACAGCTCAAACCCCCTTTATGATGTAAATTCATTTATTTCCTCTGTCCTGGGGGGGACAGAGCCCCGACCTGGGGCAGTGAGGTGAGAGCCACAATCGCTGCCTTACACTTGTAAGGATTCCCCATTTACAACACTTCATGCCTTGGTTTAAATCTGGTCCAACACTCGTTAGGATCAACGCTAAATTTAGGCTTGAGCAGGGGTTCTCCTGTAATGGCATTAAAGTGGGAGCTGAGCTGGCCTGGCGTTTCACACACCCGAGGGACAGGGACATCGTGGCCCTGCCAGCCTCTGCCGCGGCCTTACGGGCACACGAGGGGCTCACAAGGAGCTGCCAGCAGAACTGTGCTCTGGCACTGCCCGGTCCCTGGGCCTCCTGCAGTCCCTGAGACCTGGCACTGACCTGGAAATGCCTTCTAACCCAGCCTGGCCTGCTGGAACTGCTTTACTCGCCCTCTGGTTGGAGGAATTGGTTACGGGACTGTTCACAGGTACAAGCGATTTATCACTGAAATACCAGCTAAGGAGCAGTCTCAGAGGCATGAGGTTTGGGTAACAAGTCGCCTTCAGCTGAAGATAATCACAAGATTTAGAGTTACCTCATAATTTCTAACTTTCTAATCCAATAAGTGATTAAAACAACTCTTTGTTTCGAATTTATGACCTCTCATTTGTGACCTCTGCCACTGCAATGCAGTGGTCTCTTGACCAATTACTTTTTAAGTCACGTAGGCACAGGTAACATCTAAATTCTTAGCTTAAACCACATAAAATCACATTACTGTATTTAAAAACCCTCCACTAAAACACCCAGGGTAGATTTTGACTTATAACTGTAAAAACAAAGACATGCAGCTCTCTTACTTAAGGAGTCATTAATCTCTGCCAATTAAGCCAAGCCTAATCTCTTCCAGGGCTGTAAGTCAAAGCCTCTGACAGATGCAGAGGCTTCCACTTCTCTTCTGTCTCCCACACCAGCCCTTGGCATTCGATAATCTCTGTGTGGGGGTCCCAGGCCGTGCCCCAGCTCTGATGGGGTGGTCCCAGCATCACCAAAGTGAAACACCAAAATCACAAGTGGCCCAGTTTCTCTTGTTCCACCTCCATTTCTGCTGTAGGAGGCGGCTGCAGAAATAAAGGGAGAAACACCCTGCACTGTGGTGGAGCCTCCTGCAGCACCCACCCAGGTGATGGAAATGCAAACTTGGCCCTCAGGGCAGCTTTTCTTCAACTTTTGAATGAATTGAGGCACAAAGGAGCCCGAGGGGCTCAGCACACTCCTGCTTTCCTTGGCCTTTCTGAGCCAGAGCCTGGGTGGGTGGGGGAGCTGAAGGGAAAGGATTACAGGGTTTGTTCTGGGCTGTCACAGGCACAAAATCCCCGTCTGCCTGCCAGATGCATTAAATCCTGATCTCCCCACGGCATGAAATTATCAGTGGCATTAAATCTACGCTAATTCACCCCTCAGCCAGGGGAGGTGATTGAACCCAGAACCTTTTCCAATGTCATTCACAAGCCCTAATTAGAGAATGCTCCTCTGCTCCCCTCAGGTTCCATTAGTAGAGGCATTATTTTAAAATGTATTATTCATATTAATTAGGCAGAATGCAGATAACAGGTTCCAGAGATGAGGAACTGTGCTCAGACATGCCTGGTCCCACTTTATTTTCTTGGAGAAACACGAAACTCACGTTACAGAGCTTGGTGCTCAGAGTTAATAATGGAAACGGCTCAAAAATGTTGTAAAATGAACGTTAATTATAACACATAAAATATCAACCAACTGAAGAGCAGATTTTGTTTCCCTTTGTGCTCCTCCCTCCCACGCTTCTGGAAAATCAGAATTTCCACCAATGAGAAAAATTCCTGTTGGAAACATGGCCTGACATCATCAGAGCAAGTCAAGGAATGCCAGAGAAACACCAAAATACAGGAAATATTTGAATTGTGCTGAGAATGCAGCCGTGTTTTATACAGAATAGGACTTGCAGAGCATTTTTATGTACAGGCCAAGAACCCTTTTATAGAGAAATAAGTTCATATTCTATCACAGGCCTTTGCATGCCTGCTTGGAAGGATTCTCTGGCTGGGCAGATCAGTGGTCTGGGCTAATATGGCAATTTCTGTGTTCTTAGGGGAAAAAATAAAATGCAGTGCAATAACACACTTGGGGGAGAAATCTAGAAAAACCTAAAAAGTAAAGTAAAACCATAAAAATGGCAATAAATTCATTTTGCCCTCCTGTGTTGCAATAGGGTTTTATGGGCAACATTAAAACTGCAACATGAGTTATCCTTGCAGGACTTACTTGAAAGTATCTGGGACTGGAGCAGGGAACTAAAATCCACCAATCCTGGGGGTGAAGCCACTTTATATCCCCCCAATTACATCCATAATCCACGCATTTGAACCACCATAGGTATTATTTAGATGTATGCTGGAGGTTCTGGCTAAAATAAATTGAAATAAAAATATAATGCAGAGCTGGAAAATATACTCTGTGCAAAGTACTGCATCTCACTGACAAGTACTTAAAAAAAAGGCAAAAAAGTAATAAAAATTACTGCTAGAAAAATCAAAGTGTTCCATTCCTAGATTTTATGGGGGCAATAAAAAATGAAAAAGAAGCTCTAGTTAAGCTGGCCTGATGAAGTGATATACAGCCAGAAAGGCATTCAAGGTTGTGTGGAAACAGATTTAAAATTGATATATATCAAATACAATAATTCTGGTGCATATTAAATAGAGTCTAGCTGGGATGTTCATGCAGACTTGCACCAGATGATTGTAAATTAAATAAAAAAATAAAGCCCCAGCTGGCCAAAGCTGGGATGCAAAAGAGGTGGGATGGAGCTGTTCAGAGCAGCTTTACCCCACTAAGAGCACTGGAAATTTTGTTTATTTTATTTTTGGCAGTGTCAGGAAGGACCTGTTTGATTTCATTTTTACCATCAAGAGAGCTGAGAGTCGATGAGGATTTTGTGTTCATTCAATACAAGTGGAAAATCAGCATTCACTGGGTTGGCATCCCTGCATCATCGACACCCTGGCCATGCTCCAGAGGGGTTCAGACTGTGGCTCCTGGTTTATTCTCTGGAGAAAGTTTCTGGGTGGGGAGGGGCTGGGCTGGAATTCCCAGAGCAGCTGTGGCTGCCCCTGGATCCCTGGCAGTGCCCAAGGCCGGGTTGGAGCCCCCTGGGACAGCGGGAGGGGTCCCTGGGCATGGCAGGGGTGGCACTGGGTGGGATTTCAGGTCCTTTCCCACCCAAACCATTCCAGGATTCCATAGTTCACCATAAATTCTCTGGGAAGAATGAAGGGATCTTTTCAACACTCCCCAATATTCCTCCTCCTCCTCCTGGAACAAGAGAAACTGGAGAACAGACTTCAAAAATCTCCCAATGTGGCTGCCCGAAATAACCACGGAAAAGGGCTGAATTTCAGATTGTGGCTTTGCAGTTGCTCCCTCTGACATTCCCCCTCAGCCAAGGACCAGCACAACCCTCCCACTGCTCTGGGAATAGAGGAACTGGATCCTCATAAAACGAAGGCTTTCTGCAAGCAGCCAGGTTTGTACTCCTGAGGATTTGAGTCTCCCCTCGTTTTCAGGAGGAGCTGCTGGTTTCCCTGGTCAGGATCAGGAGGAGCTGTCACTTGTAGGAGCAGAGTCCCCAGGGTAAGCACAGCAACACTCACAGCATCTCCCTCGGAGTGGGAATCCTGCTGTGGTCCTACTACTCCTCACCACCTTCACTACTACTCCTAGTAACTCATCTAATACGTTTTCACTCATGGTGAGAGCTCAAGAATACAAACCAAGACCTGTGGGCAGGTCCCTCAGACCTCAAACATGGGGACCAGCATTTAACCCAGCTGGGGGTGCCCACCCCAGTGGGATGATCCAGATCCACACTGGAGCTGTGGAATGAGCTGCCACCAAGTGTTTTCTGCCTCTTTCCCCCCCAAGTAAGGTGAAGCAGCCTGAAAAAAAATATAAAAAGGCACTGAAGACAACAGAATCCTCAGAAAATTGCTCAAAGCATCCATATCAAGGAACTCAAGTGATTTGTTGAGAGCAGAAGCTGAAGGGCCCTGCCAAGGATAAAGCAGGCTGGGATGTGACAGGCTAAGAAATGTTATCCCAATTATCCTGGAGAAATTGGAATTCCAGACTCTTACAGGGCACTTGGATGTGCCAAAGACAAAGCAGGAGCCTGTTGTGGAATGTTCACAGCTCCAAAGGCTCACAGCCCTGAGGAAAGGAGCTCTCTGTGATTTGAGCAGGGGCAGCCCCTGAGTGCCCCAGGAAGGCTGAATTGTGGAAGAGTTGTGAAGGGGCCTCTCTGGCTGCTCAAGGGGACAGCGCCTTCCCCTCCCTCCCTTCAGGGGCTGGGGCTCAGTCACTGTGTCCAGCTGCCCCCAGGAGTTCCAGCCCAGCACTTCTGCTCCTGGAGGGATGGAGCAGAGGAAAGGAGGCTGTTCCTTACCTCCAAACTTCCCACTTTTTAGAGATTCAAACAAGCCACCCCCAGTTCCCCATGCCAAGCCACCCGGGCTTCTTCTGCCCCAATTAAATCCTGGTCTAAAATACAAATATTTACCACAGACACACAGGAGGTGGCACGAGATGGAGCTGTCACAGGTAGGACAGTTTTAAGAACATGGAGGGCATTGTTGGTGCTGTGATTTACAGAAGAATTATATAGGAGTGCTTTTATAACAACTTTTCCCCCCTTCTTCTTCGTTAGTGTCCCTGAATCTCCTGTGACTCCGTCACCACCCGAGTTAATTTATTAATAAAGCCCAAACTCCAGAGTTCTTTGAGGAGGAGGTGGAAAAGAGGCCACACTCAGTCCTCACAACCGCAAAAAAACCCCCCAGACTTGAATCCCAAACCTCCAAAGACCACGAAAAAGATCAGTACCATGACTCTTAGTGCAACCTTGGAAAGATTTGAGCTGTGCAGAGAAATCACTAAACAGCAATTTTAAAATAAATAGAAGGTTTTAAAAAGAGATTGGGCAAATTCCTGGAGGGCACATTCACTCACAGCATCAGCAATAAACCCACGATTGTCTCCATGGCTCCTTCACCTCTGGAAGGGTCTGAATGCTCTTTAAAGAGAAGTTTCCGGAGAGGGATCACTCCTTGCTCTGTATTTGCAAAATTTCAGGTTGTTTTTCCTTACCTTCAAGGGTTTGACAGTCAGGAGTGGGACAATGATGGACCTTTATTTGTGAACTCATCAGTCCTTCAATCTGTAGTTGCAAGGTACAGGACAGTTTGTTAATAAATTATATATTAATATAATCATAATTCTATACATACTATTTTAATAATATTTTTTTCAGATCAAAAATTTGCAGAGAAAAATCCATTTCTCAGGGAGGAATGAACTTGGAGCACTCCTTTTCCAGTATTGCTCTTCTTGTCCTGGAATATTTTTTTAAAAGTTGAAAAAGTACAAAGAAAACCTTGCTCAGCTGAGTTGAAGCACTTCAGCAAAAGGTTCATATCATTAGGACAAAATATCTACAAATCAGCACCATACAGTCATTAAAAGGAAAATTATTGATAAGATAATTTGTCATATTTGGCAATAAATCAATAAAGAAAATCAGATGCAGAAAATGCACCCAGAGAAAAAATATCTTGTGCAAAAATGCTTCAGGTCACCACTTGTTCCAACATTTTGGGCTGTCAGAGAGCTGGAAATAACTTTGCTGTGTGTTGTAAATTCTGAGTACAACTGCAGCGTGCTATGGACACAAAGAAAACGCCTTAAAACCCCCAAATTAGACAAAGAGAGGAGGTAAAAGTGACCTGACATTCCTGTGGTCGTGCAGTGATGGGGTCAGGCATCACTGCTGGAGTCCAGACATTGAATTCACACAGTGTGGAACCATTCTATGGCAAATCCAGAAAAACTGCTGGAAAAAACATCAGCAGCCCACAAAGGTCCCTGTACGGGCCTGGCCACTGATTGTAAGGTTTGTTAATCTTCAAGTCCCAGCTGAAGGAGGGTTATTTAGTTATTTATAAAATAAAGATGCAGATAGAAAACTCAAAGGCCTGAAGATCCCTGAGGGACAAAGCAGGGAGCTGGGAACTGAGCCCTGTCAAGGGGACCAAAGGGATTGAGTCAATGATCAACGACATGAGGCTGGAACTGCACTAAATCCGGGGGGTCTAAATGAAATATAGAGGGGAATATGCAAATGGGAATGAATCAGAGTCAAACTCAGAGCTGCCCCTGAGATCTGAGGCCATGGGGGTTGGACGGCCTGGGGTGGGAGAGCTGGCCCATAAAGGCTGGAATTGTGCTGGGATGCAGAGGTCTCCAAAAGCAGTGGTCCAAGGAAGGCAGGAGGAGGGTCCATCTTCACAGCTGCCACGCAGGGTTTGGGGAGCAGGGGCAGGAAAAGATGGCAAAGGCTGCATAAAACTTTAATTCTGATTTATTTACTTCAATGACTGAATTTTTAGCCAGGTGAGATCTCCGGGCTAAACAGAGCCAGATCCTTCAGCCACAGAGCTTTTGAGATGCCACTGCAGCTGCTTTGCCCTGAAATTAGAGGGTGGACTCGATGACCTCAAAGGTTTTTTCCAACCCAGTCGATTCTGTGATTCTGTGAAATTCACTTGTGGCCTCAGCAGGGAGTTGCTCACTTTTGTTAGAATGGTCCCAAAGGAGGCTGTCCTGCATTGTTAGGTCACATCTCTACATCTGGAATTCAGGTCTGAAATTTCTCACAAGAGTCCAGAGCTCAACTTTGGGGTTATTTCTCCTCTTTCACCCCCATAAAGTACATCCTAATTGTCACATAAACTCACCTTGATAGTGGGATCAGTGTGCAATAGTGGTCACAGAACAGAACAGAGCCAGCAGCAGAGGAAAACAATGAGTTAAATGACCCCAAATGATGCTGTATTTATTTTATTCCCCATCACCAGCAATTACAAATCATAACAAGAGAGTCTTTTGACCTTTAGAATCACTGACACTGCCTCGTGCAAGCCAAGCAGAGCAGCCTCCCCAAGAACACAGGCAGGGGAAGGACGAGAGTCAAGAGCTGTAATTAGCTGCATAATTATTTTCCAAAATAAAACGTGCAATCTTCACCTCTTTGGCACTGAGGGTGTCGCTGGGGCTGCTGCCGTTATCTCTCATCTCTGCTCTGTCTTTATGCGGCTGATAAGGGATGACAAACACCTCGAGAGCCACTGGAGGATGGATTAATTCCCACCTCCCCCCAGTTCCTGTATTTATGTCCTTGTTTGGGGGAGGATGGGGGTTCGAGGAGGGGAAGGAAGGCTGCTGACATCAGAACCAGCTGGGAGAAGGAGCTCTTGTCCCCAGGAACCCAGTCTGGTGCTGTCATGATCACTGTGTGTTAAATTCTGTCTTTTTTTCCTTTGCTCAATGACAAAACTCTCCTCGAGTCAGGGTTTTACTCCCAGCTCCACTCAGAGGGCACAGGAACAGAATCAACACAAGAGCTGGAGCAGGAAGGAAGGCAAGAAAGGGAAGAGGAAAATCCAAGCCTTACAGAAATACTGCTTGAGTGGATTTGACTCCACAGGAAACAACCTCACAGTGAGAGAGCCTGAGTTAACAAATTGATCTAAAAATCAGCTGGATAACATTGTTTGTTTGTGTAGTGAAACAAGAATAACCAAAGTAATTTAATTATTGTTGCCCCAGAAATCTGTCATTACACAGGGTCTGTCTGTGCTGCTGTTTTCTGTTTATCCAAAGCAAGGTTACTCTTTTTATTACAGCAGCAGAAGCCTTTCCCCCAAAATTGTTCTATAGTAATAGAAGTAGTATTATTATTATTATTATTCCAAAGCAAGCACAGATTGGAAAACTCAGCACTAAAATCCAATTCAGGAACCTTGGGCTTTCTTGGGACCAGGGGAACTCCACTAAAACTGCAGCAGGAGCTCTCCTGAGCTCCTTGTCTGAAGTGGGAAATACCTGCAGGAGCAGAATCTCAGGGGGAGCCGGGTTCTTGCCAGCCCCAAAACCCCAGAAGAGCGCTCAGTGACTTTTTTTCTTGAGGCCATGAGACAAACAAGAAACTCAGAACCCGCAGCTGCCAAGGGAAAAATAAAACTTTTGACTTGAAGTAGAAGAACACAGAATATTCACAGGTTTGGGGGAGTGGGGGGGATTGATGAAGACAGAAGGATTTAATTATTCAAAACAAAACAGACATAAAGGAGCCTGTCAATTAAAGTGACTGATAAAATTTAGGGTTGCTGTGAAATATTTAACAGGCAATGCTGAATTTTTTATGGAAGAAATATTTGTACTTGCCAGAGTGTGATGTTAATATACAGAAATTAATACAAACATCAAACCTGAGCTTTCAGAGAGGTGGTTCAGGAAAGGGTTTGTCCTCTGCATCTGTCAAAATTCACACCAGCAGGAGCAGAACTCAAATCTGTGTAACCACACTCTGACATCAGCCCGTGTGCCCAGAGCTGGCCCTGCTCTGAGGGGCAGCTGCTCCTTAAAACCTGTCCCCAAACTGAAGTTATGTCTCACCCTGACCACCATTTCTCCACTCCTAATGACCAGAAAGAGGCAAAAATTAACTCCAGGCTCCCCATTCTGTGGTTTAAATTTACCTTGGGTTTATGGGCATTTTTACAATAACCAGGCTTTTAAATCATTATTGCAGCATTGCACTTTTTTAATTAGGAGAATGCAAAGCAACAAAAAGGTGATGTGAACATATTTTACCATCCAAAGAGCCAGAAATTCCCCGGTATTGCATTTTTTCCACTGTTTCCCCGCTCTTGGCTGCAGAGCACGGGGTAGCAACAGCATTTCCAGTCTCTCCTGCACGCGTCTTATCAAGCTTAATCAACAACATTAATTCTGATACCTGAACTCCTTGGGTAAATTTATACATCACTGGGAAAAGGCGGTTCCGGGACAGTTAATTAGGGAATAAATGACTTAAGTACCAAGGCAAACACTCTAATTATTTCCATTTGGGTGTTCCATCACTGCCACTTTGGCATCGTTATCAGCCTGTTTTCTGAGGCAGTAATTGGGCTTTCAGTGGCCACAAATGACTCACCCCAGCCAGGTTACAGGGCTGGAAACTCCAAAAAAATCCCTTCTCACCACACCAATTTCAGTTTCCAAAAGGAGTCTCCAGCACAGGCTGAAGCTTCACCACCAGCGTTCTGTTCACCCTCAGCTTATGGCAGGGCTGCTCCTTTTAACAGAGCTCTAAAAGCAAACAACTGCCAGTATCAAGAGAACAATATGAAGCTTTTTTTTTGAAGATTTAGCTTTTTTTCTTCTTCATCTCTTGTGTAGCACACAATGGGGTAAAATTAGGGACTGCACTCGGTGTTGCTGGTGATTTGGAAGCAAAGCCAAGCAGAAATCCGGGGCACTCGTGGCATGATCCACTCAGCACCTTCTCAGCTGGAGCCCCAATTTCCAGCCCGGCAGTGATAAAATAAAACTTTTGAGTTGAAGTAAAAGAGAAGTAAATGTTGGCACCGAACTCTCGCTGTTATCAACGCAAAGTCTGGAAGGAAAATCTGGCCAACAGCCCTGGAAATTCAGAGCCTTCCAGGCGAGAACTCGGGTCTGGACCGCTCCAGTTACACCTCAGTGGAACTGAAAGCAGGTCCCTTCTCTGGCTCTTTGTTCACCAAAATCTCCAAATACCATCAACACACCAAAATGGTCTGTCATTTCCTATGGAAACATTCCCATTCCTCCCGTGCACTCGGTTTGCCCTTTCCTTCACTAAATTCTTCCCTCTACTTCTTTTCCACTTCCTTACCCTTTGAATTAAAAATTTTGAGCACGGGCACTGCATTAACACAGCTTCATCCTGCTCTCAAAGGCTGCTCAAGTTCTTCCTCTGCACCAGGCAATATTTCACCTTTTCTGTGAATTTGTCTTTAAAAGGACGTCACCTAAAAAGAAGATAAAGTTGTTTTCTTTAGCATTTGAGATATGCAACAATCCTGCTCACCTCAGTAAAATAAAAATGCATAATTGCCAGCCTGAAAGCCATAATTTGCATTAATATTGTGATTTTAAAGCTCTTGTGTAGGCAGGGATGGAGTGGTGGCCTCAGCATTTGTGTCTCCTTCAGGTGGGCAGGGAGAAATATTGCAGCTCCCATCCATCCTCGCTGACCATCCCGAGCAGAAAATCCCTGATTAGATTTGGGAACTGGCTTGGAATTGGCTTTATCAATGATCTCCATTTCCTGGGTAATGGAATTAATTTATTCATTAAAATGTTATCTAATTATTGAGAAGGAATCTCCATCCTGAGTGTGAGATAACAGCAGCTCTGCTTCCCATCCTCCCCCTTAGCAGGACTTTTAACTGGCAATATTGGGTAGTGATTTTATTATTGCCATTATTCAATTCAGCCAAGCTTCTTTTTTTTTATCTTTTTGTACTCTGTTTACACTTTTTAATGAGGTTTTAATCTTCCCTGACGTGTTTATTCAGGTTATTTATTTTACAAAAGGAAAGGGCCTTAAGTATAACTGAGGAAATCAATGCTTTTTTTTTTCCAGCCTGGATCTGAATCTCTTTCTAATTCTCCTTTTCAAATATTCCTCAGTCTGAAGGGAAGAAAACACCCAGGGCTGTGGGGAATGTTTGAGAAAAAGATGGAGATTTTTAGATAATGTAAGTAAAACTCAAATTCTTAGGGAAGAGTGGTGAATTCCACAAATCCCCCTAAGAATAATTGACTGCAAAATATTAACTTGAGCCTTCAGAGATTTTAAATCAAAGAGCATTAAAGCAGCAAGGCAAACCTGGAGCTGCAGTGGCCGCAGCAAATCAGCATTCCCTGAGCTCCCAGCAGGGTCTGTGCTCTTCCCCATTTGTTCCTGCAGTGTTTGCACTCCTTGGCTGGCTTCAGGTTTAGAGGGATCAGCCTGGAAAACCCAGCAGAGGGTGAGGGGCTGCATTTTCCAGGGAATAACCTGGAACTGGCTGTGGATGGAGCAGCTCTCAGAAATGCAGTGCTGACTGCTCAGGGAGGGGAGGAAATTCTGCACCCATGGAAAGCCACGGAGCAGAGAAAATGAGGCAGAGGGGTTTGAACCACTGGAGTTTGAAGGGAATTCTGTCCTTGGAGTGTGCCAGAACAACGGGACAGTGTGGATTGTCTGGAGGGTTCTGCACAGGATGCCCTGAATGCACCTCCCAGGGTGAATTCTGTCTCCTCTGCCCACACTGAACCTGAGCAGGACCCAGGAGATTCCTGCCCTGGGGCTGGGAATTTGCTGTAATTTGGGTAATTCCATTCACATCCCACATCCCACATCCCCAGGCCTGTTCCTGTTCCCTGGAGCCAAGAGCCTTGGAGCCCCTGGAAAGATTTGCAGGGCTGGAAGGGCCCTCAGTGCTGATCTCAGCAGCATTTTCAGGTGAAGAGGGAATTCTCCATCCCTGGAAGTGTCCAAGGCCAGGCTGGAGCAGCCTGGGATGGTGGAAGGGGTCCCTGCCCATCTCAATGGGATTAAGGCTCCTTCCAACCCAAACCTTTCCACAATTCCAAGATTCTCTGCTCCAGACCTGCTCCAGCACCTCTGCAAGGAAGGGGGGGGTGAAAATTAGGAATTTAAATCCCTTCCCTATACCCCAGCTCTGAAGGATTTCTGCCTTTAACACCTGCCACGCTGAATATCCCACTCCTCCCTTCTGGAAGGAAGTTAATAAGATGCTTCCCATTTAATTTTCGGAGCAGCAGAAGTATTTAAAGAACATTAATGGAGTCAGACTTAATTTACTCTTTTTCTTTTTTTTTTTCCCCTGACTTGCAAACATTTTTCCCCCTCCTCATGCTCATTAGCTGTTCTTTTGTAAATGAATGACTTCATTTCATTTAGTTCCAGATTTAATTGTTCCTTATTGGAAATGTCAGCTTTCACAGCTCATTAATAAGGCACTGGGGGGGAAAAGGAGCCAGGGAGGGAGTGGGGATGGGGAGAGGTGAATTCTCCTGGCAGGGAAGGAGGAGCTTTGGGCAAAGTGGCCTCCACAGCTGGGAAATCCAAAGGGCCTTTCTGGCCCCCCATCCCCTGCATTGGTGGCTGCATCCCACTCATTTAATTAATAATTAATGCCTTTCATCATTCCTTAGACGCCTTGAGGAAAACACAAACAAAACCCACTCCCTGTTTTTGCAGCTGGAGCAACACCCAACCCACCCACCTGGGCCGTGAAATCCTGCAGGAATTCCTGGGAGCAGCCCAAAATTACCTTTATTTTTTTAAATACTCATGAAAATAAAGAATGAAAACATATTCGTTCTTTCTTTGCCACGTAGAATGTGACTGAAATAATGAATTGCCTCGATGGTTTTGTCCTCAGTGCTGACATTAAAGGGTTTTCTGAGTTTATCAGACTTTGCTAAGTTTTAAGCCAAAGGGTTGGGTTTTTTTAAAGCACTGGAACAGCTGTGACAGTGATGGAAAAACACAGAGAAAGGTCCTATCTGTCCAGTAATTAAATTACATTAGGGGTTTTTTTTATTATTATTAATAATAATACTTTATATGTGTTATACTATCATATTTATACTACTATTAATATTACTATTACTATGACAGTACTATTTTATTTTAATTACTATTTTATTACTGGTTTAATCACTATATTATATTACTATTGTATTAAAGTTCAAGTCTGCTCAAATTTTGTCACTCCCACCAGTTAATAAAGAAGAAAATCCCCAAATAATCCATGAAATCTTCATGCCACAATCAAATCTCAGCGCTAAAACATATTTATAAATTCAACAACACTCCAGCCCTGCCTGAATCCATCACCAAGGGGATGTATCCTGCAATCTGTCCTGTATTTGGGATATTTCCTCTGGAAAATGCTTTTTAAGCCCAGTTTGGCTCATTTAGGATTTATAAACCCCATGCCATTAAATAGTTTTGTCTCCCAGGTTTTGGGCTGCCTTCTGCTGCTCCCACATTTTATTTTTTAAAAATGAGTAAATAGTGCAAAAAGAACTGCCAGAAGGGAAAAAAAAAAGTGGAAATGAACTTTTGTATATTTGTGCAGAGCCTCCAAGAAGACAGAGGCTGGAAGCAAACAGCTTTGGTTTGGGGAATTTATTCCTCATCAAAAGAGGCCAAACTGGCTCAGTTTGCCATTATGGAAAGAAAATGAAGATCTGCTGTGCTTTCCATAGGCAAAGATATTAAAAGCTGGACTGAAACCATGGAAAAGATCCCCACTCTGAGGTTTGCAGATGGAGAAATCCCTTTTAAGAGAAAATGTTTTATTTTTAAGGTCCCAGCTGAGCTGGACCAGCAGATTTGATCTCAGTGAAGGGCCCCCATTCCCAGAGATGCAAATCAGTCACTGCTTCCTTCAAAAGGAAAATATCCAGCCCCAGAGCAGCCCCAGGAGGGTTTTCCCTCAGTTTCCCCAAGGACACAGCTCGGGGTAATCGTCCCTAGGAGGGGATTGATAGCTTTAAAGCAGGGTTTCAAAACCACATTCAGATTTTAAGGAAACTACAATATAAATGCAAAATATTTCTATAATAAACACTCGACTGTACAAACTATAATAATCTTCATTTTTTTTTCCTTCAGAAGCAGCAAAGGCAAATATAATGCACACACTTATCAAGGTGAAATTATCCCATCTTGGAGAGGCTGCGAATGGAAAATTCTAAGGTGGTATTTTCTTGGATGAAAGCTCCCATGCAAGTGTAAATTATTATCATTAAAATAATGAATTCTTTGCCCGGTTTAAGCTTTGCAGCTCACTCTGGAATTGAAAAATGCTCTGTGCTCAATGAAACTCTGGGGTGTAATGTAAATTTTCCACAGCATTTGCTTTTCAGCTGAATTGTACCCAGACAAAACTCCACTCCAAGAGGTTTGGGAGGGAGCACCTGAAGCCTCTCCATTGGAGTCCCTGGAAAATGTGGAGGTTGGTCACTCTTAGGAAGGGTTTCCACAGCAGCCCCAGCTCAAATCTGGGCCAGGCAGAGCTGAGCTCTCACATGTCCTGGACCTGACTCTTTTTTTGGGGTGGTTTCAAAGAATTCTGGGATGGTTTGGGTTGGAAGGACCTTAAATCCCACCCAGTGCCACCCCTGCCATGCCCAGGGACACCTCCCGCTGTCCCAGGGGGCTCCAGCCCGGCCTCGGGCACTGCCAGGGATCCAGGGGCAGCCACAGCTGCTCTGGGAATTCCATCCCAGCCCCTCCCCACCCTCCCAGCCAGGAATTCCTTCCCAAAATCCAAACTAAATCATCATGTGCCAACTTCTGTCAATCCCAAGAACCAAACCCAGTTCCCTGTTCCCTTGGGATCAATCCTTTAACACCCACTTATAAACAAAATCTAAATCCAAACTTTCTTATGAGGATTTTTGGGAAGTTCTTTTGGCATTGAGAGCAGTTCCTCTGTGATCCGTCCATATCACATTTACCAAGTTAATTAATGCAGAAAAAGCTGTTTATTGAGGGACTCTTCCACCCTTTCCCCAGTCATTTCTCCCTTTGGGTGGTTTTTATCCCACCCTGTGTGCAAAGTGGGGCTCTCATCTATGGCAGGGGTTTGCAAACCTTGCCCAAGGAATGGATTTTGTTCCCTTGTTTCCTGTTTGTGTGAGGCTGTCTCTGCTCACCCACGGCCCCAAACTGCCGTCCCTTGATTGCTCTGGGTGCTGCAAACAGCAAAGAAGTTAATTAAAAACAAACAAACAAAAGCCAGAGGAGCCAGACCCCTGCACCATCCCCACATGAATGTAAACTGAATATTCAGTGCAGCAGAAGCAGCAAAAGCCCTTTGAGACGCTGCTCTGGAGCTGCTCCAGCAACTCCCCCGAACACGAGGGGCTGCTCTGAAATACTCAAATCTTTGTGTTGACCGAAGGGGCTGCCTCAAGGAGGGATTCGGAAACCATCCCAGAGCTAATGATAATTGCTGCCAGAGCGTGAGCTGGGGGAGCGGTGGCACTGCAGGGTCACCCCCCTGGCTCCAGGGGCATCTCCATCCCTGCCCCCCCCGGCTCCATCTCCATCCCTGCCCCCCCTGGCTCCAGGGGCATCTCCATCCTTGCCCCCCCTGGCTCCAGGGGCATCCCCCTGGCTCCAGGGGCATCTCCATCCCTGCCCCCCCCGGCTCCATCTCCATCCCTGCCCCACCCTGGCTCCAGGGGATCTCCATCCCTGCCCCCCCTGGCTCCATCTCCATCCCTGCCCCCCCTGGCTCCATCTCCATCCCTACCCAAGGCCAGCGCTCCCGTGCACTGAGCTGAGCTTTTCTGCCCCGTCCCTCCCAGGGGGGTTGGGGTCTTTTCCTGCCGCTCCCGAGGGGTCCCAGGGACAGGAGGGTCCCTCCCTGCCCGCAGCTCCCGCGGGGAATGGCGGCAGCCAAGGCTCAGCTCCCACCCGGGACTGAACCCCCGTGCGCCTGGAAGGCTCCCCGGGACTGGGAGAAACGCTGGGAGAACTGGGGAAAACTCCGGAGATTCCTGCAAAAAATCTGCAGCAGGACGGAGCAAACCTGGGGACAGGGCAAGCGGGACACGGGGACAAAGCTGATTTCCTGATTACTCATTTATTGATTACTGATTTCCTGATTATTGGTTTATTGATTACTGATTTATTGATTACTGATTTAACTGTGTGTCCAACCCCTCTCCATCCCAACACTACCCTGACCAGGAACCTGACTGGAGGCAGGGAACATCCTTGGAGCCTCCCTGCTTTCCACGGGCTCCTGTCCCCCCCAGCCCCTCACCTGCAGCAGCAGCAGCCCGTCTGCCATGAACACAATATTACTACTATTATTATTATAATGAATATTAATAATATTAAAATTAAAA
>VYXG01008160.1:420853-451460 GCA_013397235.1 Lanius ludovicianus
TAATAATAATAGTCCTGACTCAATATTTCTGGAAACTTAGCAAGAGAATATCCCTCGGTATCCAAAACAATGCCAGGCAGAACTAATAGGAAAGTCAAGTAAATAAACAGGGCAGGTGAAAGTCATTTTGAGAAGCCTACACCGTGGTTCCCAGTGATTAGGGAGAAATAAATAAATGCATTGCCGGCCTGCAGATGTTCCCGGGCGCTCGGGGAGCAGCGAGAGGGAGGTTTTGTGGGAGTGTGGAAGCTGCGCTGGCCGGCCTTGGGCAGCGAGGGGCTCCCGGCCACACCCGCGGCGATTGCGGAGCCTGGTGTGGAGCGGATGCTCGGGTTTGTGTGGCAGCATCGCGGGGTGAGGGAGGGCACTGCCACCACCACCCTGCGTGACAATGCCCCGCTCCGCCGCAATCAAACGTCTGCAGGAGCGTCCAATTTGGATTCCCGGCACATAAATTTCATCTGCATACAACAGAACTGCCTGCAAGGAAAAAAGCAGTTATTTCCTTTTTCTAAATGCTTCGTCCTTATCGGCTATAAAACGTTACCATAATAAAAATAATCTCGGGGAGGGGGGAGGGGATGGAGCCCCAGAAGGTGCTTGTCAAGGAGAAAAATAATTGTGAGCCGGAGCTGATTAAACAGCAATATTTTCCGGGCTGAGAAGTCATCCAGGAGATGCTCCCCCGGCATCCCGGACCTGGCAGGAACTGTTCATTTGCTCAGGAATCCGCTCTCAAGGAGCTTTCCCGGGCTGAGAATCATCCAGGAGATGCTCCCCCGGCATCCCGGACCTGGCAGGAACTGTTCATTTGCTCAGGAATCCGCTCTCAAGGAGCTTTCCCGGGCTGAGAATCATCCAGGAGATGCTCCCCCGGCATCCCGGACCTGGCAGGAACGGGTCCTTTGCTCAGGAATCCGCTCTCAAGGAGCTTTCCCGGGCTGAGAATCATCCAGGAGATGCTCCCCCGGCATCCCGGACCTGGCAGGAACGGGTCCTTTGCTCAGGAATCCGCTCTCAAGGAGCCCACGCCGCTCTACCCCCCAGCCACGCTAATTGTTTACCAACATACAAAGGAACCGATGACCTTTAAAGGCAGCTTTTTGTCCCTGGTAGGCAGAGGAAATGAGTTCCGCACAGCAAACGTGCCTGGGCTCCTTTTTATTTTTAGGAAAGTAACCTTTTAAGCAAGGAGCTCTTCATCAATGGAGCTTTCACACTCTATATTTAATAATCATGGGATTAAGCAGAAACGTGTTAGTTGCTGCTTCGTTTAGGATTCAAAATTTACCCAAAAGAATTGAGGCTATTTTGGGTGTTAAGTCATAGCTGTACAAATGGAAGAATCTGAATATTAAAAAACTTTTGAGGTGTTTTATATGAAGCACCAGAACCATACACTGATGTGCAAACTTTTTGAAGGGTGAATGGAACAAAATCACATTTTTTTCCTGGGTTTTACATCACTCCCACTCTCAGAATTGTAACTGATTTGGGAGCTTGACTCTCACATTTCAAAGCCTTTCCAAAGTTTGGGACATTTATTGCCTTTCCCAATGGATTTGGTTCTTAAATCTCAGAGCCACAGATGAGTTGTGGGTTGGAAGTGGAATCCAAATCCCCCTCTGGAAATCCTCCATCCAAGCCCAGCTGGGACAGGCTGCCCAAGTCCACATCCAGGGAAGTTCTGAGTATCCCCATGGATGGAGAGCCCACAGCCCCTCTGGGAAACGTTTTCCAGGGTTCAGCCTCTCTCAGAGCAGAGAACTTCTAATTATGTTAAATGGAATTTCCTGAATTTCAGTCCTTACCCTCTTGTCCAGTGGCTGGGAAGGACTCAGAGAGCCTGGATCCCTGATTCCCCTCCTCCCACCAGGGATCAGCACCATAAAAGCACCTTTACCTTTCTCTTCTCTGGCTGAGGAGGCCCAGCTGCCTCCAAAGAGCTCCCCTGGTCACTCCCCTGGTCACTCCCCTGGTCACTCACCTGGACACTCCCCTGGACACCAATGTCCATTTTTGAAAGAGGTTCAGGTGGCCACAAGCACTGGATGTCACAGGGACAGAGAAGCCCATGGAGAAACTGATCACATCCAAATTACCCTGGAAATTGGGTAAAAATCAGGGTAAAAGCTCTAACAATGGACAAGTCTTGTTTTTTGAGCAAACCCACCTCCTGCAGGGGATAATTATTATACCAAATTGAAATCTGAGCCCCTTTGCTACCAAATCATTCACTTTTTCTCCCTCAAATCCATCTGAACAAAGTTTAACCAGCACAAGAGAAATGGGACCTTTCAAACCCCTGAAAATGCCTCCCAGGCTCAACCCTTGGTTCCTTTTTCCCAGCAACAGCAACAGCAGCAGAGCTGCTCCAGCATCATCTCACTCAACATTTTTCAAGGGTCACAAGATGTTTTCATGAGAGATTTTGTATCTTTAAAAATATTATTTATATTATTTTTATCTGTTTGTTATATTTATGTATTATATAAAAGGATAAAACCCAATATATTGGGGTCCAATCTGCAGATTTGGTTTAAGACATCTCTGGAAAGTTGTGCAAGATTTGGGCCCTCTGTAAGAGCCTGAATCTCCTGCCCTGGCCATAACCACGCCAGGAACAAACTTTCCACAGGAACTCGTGGATGCCCCTCTCAGCTAAGGGAAGGGTGAAAGTGATGATGTGGCTTTATTCCATTTATTCCATGTGAGGAGGCTTGGTTAAGGTACCCACCAGAGACACAATTTTCAGGACCTCTCCGAGCCTGGGCAATCTGTTAGTGGGGAGAGTTTTAGTCCATTAAGCTGCTGAGCCAATTCATGAGAATGTTATTTAGTGTAAATTTTCATTTGGATGAATAGCAGAGAGCTTGATCTCTAACATCTGTAATTGAATTAGCAACCTCTTTGTTTCCCTATTCCCTTTATGGCTGGGCCACGGATGCATTTTGTGAGCATTCAAAATTACAGCAGTCGAGCCATTACTTGGGAAAAGTGCCACATAATGCCCTTCTGGAAGTGGATTTTTATTTCACTTAAAACTTTTTTCCTTCCCAGGGAAGTGATGTTTTGCCTCTCACTGCTGTTATCCACCAGCTCATCTTTAAAGTTGCTTTTTTCTCCCCCCAAATTTGATTAGATCCCATAGATCTTCTTTGCATGGCTGGTACAGTTTGACCCCTACAAGCCTGAAGCCAGAACTTCAGGATTCATTTATTTTCCCATTATTTTCCTGCACAGGAATAGCAATGGGAGATTAGGAAAGAAAAATATAAGAGACTAATTTAACAAGGGATTTAAACACCTGCTTAATTACATCTCTGCTGAGGGCAGCACTGATTCAAGTGCTTAATTGGGTGTTGTTATTTGAAAATATGGAAGAATTGCATGGCAAGAGGTTTGTAAAAGTGCTGGAATGTGGAACAACATCCCCCATTTATTATAATGCTCAGCATTAAACCAGAATGCTGCATTTGGGTTTAACCAGTGGAGCCTCAAGCTGGTTAAGGCTCACTGAGGAAAATGGGTGAGTACAGAGGATTTTCTGCTTTTAACAACATAAAGATGCTCATCTAGAGCCTCATTTCAATCTTTAAACGTAATTTGAGTGTTAGAAAGCCTGAATTCCCCTGAGGTTTGTGTCCATTGAAAGTCCTCCCAGCAGGATCAGCTGTGCAGAGCAGAGACCGGGATCTCCCAGTAGGAAACGTTCCCACCCTTGGGCAAACGGGAAAAAAGTGGAATTCAGCCAAAGCTTGGACTTGATCTTGAGGTCTTTTCCAACCCTAAAGATTCAGCAGAGTTTAAATTCAAGGAAGTGAATGCAAATGCTAAAACACACCTGAATTAACCCCAAATAGTCAAGCATTGTCCTCTGTCCCTGAAATCCGTGAGTTGTCCCTTTGGCTGAGCCCTTTGGCCTCCATTTGGGGCACCCAACCCTGGGCATCAGCACCACCTAAAGGGAATCTCTAGTCCTAAACTGCTGAGGGCCTGGGAGAGATTTCCCTGCAAACTTTCTGGCTGAATCTGCACTCAGTAAACCCCAAGCCCAGGAACCCCCATGTGCTCACCAGGCCACTTAATTATGCACATGCAAATGGGGCAAAATGAACTGTAAAGGCAGAACTGCAAATAAGTGACCGGTGCCCAGTGCTGGACAACAAAATCCTGGCAGGGAATTCCCCCTCCTAAAGGGAATTTACTGAAATATTTGGATTTTTTTCCCCCATGGAGCTATCCCCACCAAACTCTGGATGATGTGAGCCCCCCTTTCCTCCTCCTCTGGGGTGTCACTCCTCAGGGCTCCTGCCAAAATCCACTGCTGGGAGGCAGCTGGAAAAGCCAGCCAGCACTGAGTGCCCAGCCAAGAGAGCAGCTCCACAGCCAATTCCTGCAGGGCCCAATTATTTGCCACAAAACTGAAGGACAGGGATACGTTTCCGACTTCAGACACTTCCCAGCCCACTTCATTTTTTCTCCCTCATTTCGCAGCGTCAGAAATTGAAAAAAAAAAAAAAAAGGAAAAAAAAAAGAAAAAGCAGTTTGCCAAAAAAAATGCAGTGGAAGAGGCTTTCCTGAAGTTGAGGCTGTTTAATATTCATGTAGAAAACACTGGATATTCATGTAATCATCCTGATTATCCTCAATACGATGTTGCTAAAAGCTAATCTCTGTTGGGCAGAATTGTTTAAAGTAACAGCAATGTCTTTGCAAGCCACAATAATTTCCTAAACTCGTAAACACTGGAGTTCCCTGGGCTACTTGGGGATGGAGGGGGGTGGAATCTGGGATTTCAGGATTAATGTTCTCAGTGGGAATTAAAAGAAATACCAACAGGAACTTAACCAAGTGACTGGGCTGTTGCTACAGGAAAGAAAAAAGGACTTTTATACAGCAAAGTTTAATACAAAACAGTTTAATACAGCAAAAAAGGACTGAAGCAGATGACAACAAACTCCACGGATATTGGAGCATAGAAAGAGGAGATGAAATCAGGCTGTGGAAATAACTCACCACAGTGGGTTATTATAGCAAAGGTGGACTCCAAAAAATCCTGGAAATTATATTGAATGAAAAAATGCACATTTTGCCAGTGGTCTGTGGTGTGAAAAGCTGCCCACAACCACAATTACAAGTTTAATGTCCTTTAATGTCTCCCCACACCACTTCAGGGACTCTGTTTCCAATCAGTCTGTGGTGAAAAGCATCAGCTCAGGGCTTGCTCTGCCTCAGTAAATAAATGACCCAACACACAAAAAGTAAATTATTCCCCAAAGGAGAACACTGCGGGGAAGGGCTGCTGCTCTGTGGTGTGAAAGGCTGTCCTTGAGAGGAGGAGCCGGGAGGAGAAATCACCAAAGCACAGGAGTGGGGGTGAATTTGTTGGGCACTTCAACTCCCGGAGTATGTGGCAGCTTAAAGGATGGCCAGGAAAGGGGGACAACGACTGCATTTCCAGGGAGAGAAACCTGGAATGGTTTGGGCTGGGAAGGACCTTAAAAGTCCTGTAATTCCAACCCCCTGCCATGCCCAGGGACACCTCCCACTGTCCCAGGGGGCTCCAGCCCAGCCTTGGGCACTGCCAGGGATCCAGGGGCAGCCACAGCTGCTCTGGGAATTCCAGCCCAGCCCCTCCTCACCCTCATTGCCAGGAATTCCTTCCATACATATGTACGAATATTGTTTGGTTTTGCAGGATCACAGTGGAAAAACCCACGGAAAATGGGCCAATGGCACAAAAAATGAGCCCTTTCAAAGGCAGTCTGGGATGTTCATAACTACAAATCCAAGGCTGGTAGAAACACTTTGGGAAGAGAAGGGGAAGGAAGGTTAAGAGGAATTTTTCACCCATTCTTGGAGCTTTACTGCATATCCAAGTTATCCCAATTAAACAGGAAACTCGGGGTCAGCTTCTGCCAAATGCCAAGAGTGCTAAAGCAAAGATTTGCACAGAGAGAAGGAAAAGTTGCTGGGATAAATAAATCCAGAAGTTCTCCAATGAGGCTGCCAGATCCCAGGCTGGACACGGAAATTCAGTGAGCAGGGCTCAGAAATTCAGGGAGAACACCTGGAAAAGCTGAATCCACACAGCCCCTCCCTCCCAGATCCCTTTTCCCCTCACACAGCCATACAAATCCAATGAGAGAACATTTTGTGTCACATTCAGTCAAAGAATTCAAACTTGCTGCAACAGCACATAAAGTTTTTTCCTGAAATTTCAGCATTTTCCATGCAGTGAATCTCTCCATCCCGAGCCACAGCAACTACTTGAGTCCAACTGCTCTTCGAGACAGAAACAATGAAAATCTTCCAAGCCCCCTCCATAGATCGTTAACGTGCTTTGCTAAATAGCCCCACATTTTGCTCAATAATCCAAGACAATATAGATATTCCTTCCCATCCATTTTTTCCAAGGGAAATTGCCCTGAGGCTTCCTCATTTCTTTTTCTGTGTAGCAGATTTTTATAGTGATCTGCAGAGGTTATGGCAGCTTCTCACTCTGTAATTTATACACGCGAATTTCTCTCGTCTCGCTGCGTTTTGCTGAGAGAAGGGAGAGGGGAGCGACGAGAAAATCAGACTGTGCAGGTCTGGAGCAGCTGTTTTGGACTGGTGTGACATCAGTGAAAGAGAATTAAATCCCTGGAGCCCATTTCTGCTCCGTTTGGGCTCTTCCTCCCTCCTGTGCCAGGAAAGGAAGGTGCAGCAGCTGGAATGATGGAGCCCAGGACTCAAATACTTGACATGGCTCGTACAGAACTATGGGATCATGGAATGGGCTGGGTTGGAAGGACCTTAAATCCCACCCAGTGCCACCCCTGCCATGGCAGGGACACCTCCCACTGTCCCAGGGGGCTCCAGCCCGGCCTTGGGCACTGCCAGGGATCCAGGGGCAGCCCCAGCTGCTCTGGGAATTCCAGCCCAGCCCCTCCCCACCCTCACAGGAACAAATTCCTCCCCAATATCTCACCTAAACCTTCCCTCCTTCAGCTCAGGACTATTCCCACTCCCTGTCCTTGTTAGAAGTCCCTCTGCAGCCCCCTGTAAACCCCCCTGAGGTACTGGAAGTGTATCCCACTTTTTCTTGGATACACTGGGAGGCACTGGCCGATTATCCAGTCTCTGTGCCTTCATTTCTTTTTTTGTCTCTATTTTTCCAGTCAGCTCCTTTGCAGAAGGAACAGCCCCATCATGGATAAATACAGTGAGAACCTTGGCAAAAGCCCTGCAGAAGGAAAAACTCCCTCTTGGGCCAACGTCCCCATGGGAACGGCACCAAACTTGCCCCAAGTCCCTGCAAAACCTCCCAAAAGTCCTCTGTTGACTCAGGTCATCCTGAAGACAACTCACAGACAACAACAATGAAGAGCCTGGACTGGAAAAGGCAAATCTGTGCTGCAGGTGACGCGTGGCTGCCGTGGGGCCACGGGAGAGAGTTTGAATTCCAATGGAAACGACTGAGGAGAAGCCGAGCGGGCTCAGCTGTCACATCCCACCAGCTGCACGCCCTGCCCGCGGCTCCAGCCTTGATTTGTTGTTGTTGATTGCTTGATTCATGTTAATTCATTCTACTGTACCAGAGCCTTGCAGGGGCTCATCTGTTATTATTAATATTAATAAGCCCCGGCACTTTCATCCAAAGAGCTCGTGGCACTTTGCAAACATTAATTAAGCTTCACAACAGCCCCGGGGGGGGAGGAAACTTTGGAGGTCTCTTGGAAAGGTCACAGAGGGTTGGGTTTAAAGAGGCAGCTTTGGGGGGATTCAAGGGACTGAGGAGGAACAGGGGACATGAGCTCAAGTGGCAGTGTCATCAGGGACGCTCTTCCCAGAGGAGTGGCACGGCGTGGCTGGGCCTGTTTTCTGAGGGACGTGGGTTACAGGAGAGACCTGGCTTACAGCACCTCCTGGAAGGACAGGCTCACAAATTTCCAGAGCAATACAGACACTGGAGACACGAGCAGAGACTGATGGGTGCCTGGCACTGCTCCTTTAAACCATGGGCTCCAAGTGCTCCATCAATTCCACAGGAGCCCGCGGTTCCTCAGGGTTCAGAGAACACCGAATGGTTTCAAACTGGATGTGAGTAGGTTTAGAGTAGGAGCCAAGAAAAAATCCTTCCCTGTGAGGGTGGGGAGGGGCTGGGATGGAATTCCCAGAGCAGCTGTGGCTGCCCCTGGATCCCTGGCAGTGCCCAAGGCCAGGCTGGAACCCCCTGGGACAGTGGGAGGGGTCCCTGGGTATGGGATGGGCTTTGAGGTCCATTCCTGGAATCCCTGATACAATAATAGATAAAAAAATAGATAGAAAAATAGATAAAAATTCCTGGAATCCCTGATACAATAATAGATAAAAATTCTGTGTTTCTGTGGTCCAGAGGCAAGGACAACAGGTCTTTACAGCCTCAATCAGAGTGTCCCCACTCCAAGAGTGCCCCTCACTCCCGGTATCCCAGGGATGGCCACTGGATGTTGGAAGCCCCCCCAGCAGCCCAGACAAGGAGAGGGAGGAACTCTGTGGGATCTGCAGTGCCCCAACAGCAGCTCCCAAAGAGGTCACCCCAACCAGGAATCCTGCGTGACATCAGCCCTGGGAAAGCAGCCCTGCAGGGTGAGTGCCTGAAGATCCCTGATCACATCCAGACCCAAGCACAGACCCTGGATGTGGCCTGCGAGCTCAGAGCCTCTGAAATGCAGCTGCTGCTCCTCATTAAGCTTTGCCCTCCTGGATTTCTTTCCTAAAGCAAACAGCCCCTCCGTTCTCCCCAGCAGCATTTCAGGGAAGGAGATTTTGCTGTGATGGGAAAAACTCTGATGCCAGGGTGATGGGCCGAGATAAAAGTGAGGTAAGTGCACACTGAGTGCCACAGAATCCATTAGGGGAGGGAACACTGAATGACTGCAAATAACTTTTTAATATTTCCTTATTCCAGGAAAAACTCTCTGATGTCTAAAATGTGAGACATCACATGGGCTGGTGAATTAAGAGACAAATCTGGGAAAGATGCAGCAGTGAACTATAGATTTCTGAAACCAACATTAGCCGTAAGAATAAAACCCCTAAATGAGATTATTTTTCAATGATCCAGCACAATCTGCCTTGAAAGTCAGGCTCCACTGCCTGCAGAGAAATCCCTGTTTATCTGAGGATCCTGTGTTTACCACCTGTAATTTTTATATTCATGGGATGTTTTCTGAACAGGCTGAGGGCTCGGCCTTTGCTGCTAAATTTAGGTTGGATTTTAGGGGAAAGTTCTTCCCCCAGAGGGTGCTGGGCACTGCCCAGGCTCCCCAGGAATGGGCAGTGTTTAGGCTTGTGGGATTATCTGTGCAGGGCCAGGGGTTGGACTGGATGATCCCTGTGGGTCCCATCCATTCCAGGATAATTCCATGATTCTGTGACTCTACTGTTAAGGACTCCAAGATTTTTATGAGCTTGCAAAATGTTTTTCTTAATGTTTAAGATGGAAAATTTCTCATTCATCTGAAGGGCACAACCCTCATTCTCGCTGTGAAGAGAGGAACCAGAAAACCTGAAGCAGTCTGTGAGCACCCAGGGTGGGAATCTGGCCTTCCCTGTGTTTTTATTTGTTTGAAAATCATATTTCTTTAAATATATTGCAGAAGTGGTCCTGTAGGAGTGGTTTGGTCTCTCTTTAGTGGCTGGTTTATGCTTTTGAGCTCCAGGACTTGGATATAAACATGGGAACACCCCAATTCTCCATAAAAAAATCCCAAACCAACCCCTGCCTCTGAATGAACAGAAATATTCTCTGCCCCAGTGTGGGACTGGGCCTGGCAGCTCCAGTGACAAAACACTCTCTGAAAGAGCAGCAGCTCCAGAAATCAAAGGCTCCTGCAGCATGAGAAACACAGAGTATTTCCATGGATTTCAAATGGAAATGGTCCCAGCCCTTCACCAGCTCAGGACCAGGAGCTGGGTAAGCTCTGCAGAGACAGAAACTGCACAGCACCAGGGCAGGGCCCAGGCAGCTGCTTAATCACTCTGATTACCCCCTCCCAGGAGGTTTTAATTCTCCCTGAACAATTCCCCTGCCTCCTGCTCCAGGATAAACTGCAACAGGATGAACACAACAAAACTCCTGAAAACACCCTCTGTGGTTTCATTAAAATGACCACTTTGAGGATTTTCTTTTTGCATCCAAACCATGTAACACTAAATTTGATAGACAAGGGCAAGCTGCTGTTGGAAGATTTTTCAATGCTGCATCAATTAAAAAGTTTTAGGAATGATCAGACTCTGCAGTAGCAATTTAGAGAATGATAAGTTATAGAAAATACCTTTTGAAAAGTTCTGTGAAAAGAGGACAAGTCTCCATGTCCGTCCTGCTGGCACCATTTAAACAGCCCAGACCCTCCAGCCATGGGGTGCAGGACACAAACTGGGGGCTCCATCTCTCTCGGCAGAGTTCTTTGTCAGTGCTCTCCCTGCAGCCCCAGGAACAGCTGCAGATTCTCTGCAGTTCCTCCTCTGAGGAAGAAGAAGAAGAAATCTCACTCCTTATAACTAACTCTGAGCTCCTACAAATGGATGGACCCTAAATCTCCACACTGGACTTAATACACAGATTTTCTGCATCATCCAAACCCCAGAATAATGGAAGTGATGGGGAAAAACCCCACAAGATGTTCAGGATCTGTCAGAGTAGGAGCAGAACTGAATCTAAAGCACAGGTTAAGTGAGTGCCCAACCCTTTCTGCAGCACAGGTTGATTTTTGAGGAGCTAAAATTGTCCTTTGCTCACCCCTCGGATTTCTCTTCCCTCCCTTCTACCTTGGCAGTCAATTTTCTGGTCATTCCATTTGGAGGGGTGAGGAGAGCAGGGCTCTGCTCGGCGGTTCTGGGACGGACGTGGGTATTTCTCATTTCAAAAGACACTCTGGGAAATGAAGGAAAAATTTAAGTAATTTTCTTAACCTCCTGACTCCCAGGAGGCAGGAATGAAAGTCCCCTATTTTTGTCATCAAGATGATAGCAGCAATCTGCAGACCTGTGTGAGGCCACAAACATTTACCTGGCAGGTTTTCTGTAAGTAACAGGGAAGGAAATACAAGCCCAGAGCAAAATCCATTTCCCTGGTAATGTTTCTGTACAGAGGCACTGCAGACAGAGCGTAAACAGGAGCTGAGTATTTAAACCCAGCTCAAAAAGGGGCAAAAACTGAGGCTCTTTGTTGTGTTCTCAGAAGCCACAGCAGAGGGTGAGCAAAGGTGGAATCTTTTACTGACACTTCTAAATTTCTTTTCACAAGTCTTGAGGTGAATTTTGGACTTTCAGCAAGATGCTGCAGGTTTTGAGGCCCAGGAACAGACCTTTTAGGGGTTTGTTTCCCTTTTCTAAGCTCCACATCGAGCACCATTTAAGCTGCACCTTGCACAGGCATCTCTGCTGCCAACACGGGGTGATCCTGCCCCTGCTTTTCCTTCCCAGTGTGGTTTTAAGGAAGCACAAAAGACACCCTGAGAAATTTCCTACATCTGATGAGAGATTTCAAGAGCTATTAGGAACAGAAAGAGCCACCTGCAAAATGAGGGAAACATCTGGAATGTTCTGGGAAGGACAGAGGAGCCTCTGTCAGAGGAAGGTGATGGGAAAAGCAAAGGTTCAGCTCCCAGGTTTTGCTGCCTTGGAAAAGCTGATCTCTCCATAATTTCTGATATTATCCCCCGCAGGTTCTCTGCAGTTCTCTGCAGGGTTTATGTGCATGAGCCCCAAACCTGCCCCAAATCCTGCATGGGATTTGTCTCCCTCTATTCCAGGGCCAGGTTACAAAACCCAGGTGGAAGAAAGAAGGGAACAGAGAACTTCAGTGCATCCAAAATAATATATTTGGATATGAAAGAACTTGGGGACAAAACCAGCCGAGTTTAAGTCCTATTTGCATTTAGGCTGGGTTTGGGGCTGAAGGGGAGTGGAAAGGACAAGGGAAGCCCAGCTGGGTTTATGGTTATTGATGGAATTGTTGGGTGTTTTGCATTCTGTTGTTCTTCTGACCAAGTCCTGACGGCTGCACCAGGATTTACCCCGGTGAGGATCCGGAGCTGCTTCCCTGCCTTCTTCTCTCCTTTGAAAAAAGTAATAAAGGAGTCAGATGATCAATTTTGTAATTTGCAGTTGCCAAGCAGCTTTGAAGCAATTTAGTGATTTGGGTACTTATTTCCTGCCTGTCCTGATGGCAGGAGATGATAGAAGGATATTGAGCCTTAATAATCTATTCATTCCCCTGATCAAACGGAGGGAACCGGAATCAAAAACATCTTTTTTTTTTTAACGTTAATTTTGGATTTACAGGAGCCTGTTGTGCATTGTCTTTGCATTCATTTAGGAAAGCTCTGAAAAATAAAAGCCCAATTTGCAAAGAACCAGCCACCTCCCACCCGCGGGTCCGAGCACCCATTCAGGTGGACGTGCAGGAGATCTGAGATGCATTAATTAAAATGGTGGCGTTAATGAACACAAAAGGAGTGTGAGCAGCGCCATTCAGCAGCCAAGTGGCTCCTGTTCACTGCAGTCTAATCCTCCTCCAAGGATTAATGTCAACAATGGAATTTAAATTCGCTAAACACCTTATCAGATTGGCATTTACACCCGGCTATTAAACGTTTATCAGGACACCAAAAGCCTGGTTTTCATTCCTTTCATCTTCACATCTCCAATTATTGGGGGAAAGAGCTCCAACAGATCATTCCCCTCCTGGCTGGATGCCCGGGAAGGGTCCAGGAGCACTCAAGGGAAGTGATTTGGGTACAGGCCCTCTCCCACAGCCCCCTCCTGCTGTTTATCTGCCAGGATTCAGCATCCTCACCTAGATTTAGTTTGGATATTGGGAGGAAATTCCTCCCTGGGAGGGTGGGAGGGGCTGGGCTGGAATTCCCAGAGCAGCTGTGGCTGCCCCTGGATCCCTGGCAGTGCTCAAGGCCAGGCTGGAGCCCCCTGGGGCAGTGGGAGGTGTCCCTGCCATGGCAGGGGTGGGATGGGTGGGATTTAAGGTCCTTCAACCCAAACCATCCTGGAATTCCACGGTTCTCTCCAGATGCTGCATCCTGGGAAGCTGAGCTGACACTGGGTCCCCCAAGTCGATTTGCATTGGTAATTTGGCATCACCTCTGCACAGCAAACCTGTGACTCACACTCCCAATTAATGTGGTTAATTGGGTGTTTGGTGCCATCTCTTTTTTCCCACTGCTCCTTCCTGTTACCACATCAACAGAACCCGAGGCAATCCCTGTGCCAGTGGCACATTCCCAGTGCAGGAGGAGCCCAGGTCTTTTCTGAGCTACATTTCTGGTTTCTCCAAAAAGGGCTCCTGCCTCTCACCCTGAGAGCTTCTTATGCCTCTTAAGGGCTTTTTAAAGTCCTTTCAGTCCTGATGCAGCCAGAATTCGCAGCTGGAGGGTTTCGTTTTCTCCTTTTGGGGCAAATTTCAAAGTCTGAGCAAGAGAGAAATTCTGAAGGAAGCATCAACAGGACCTTAAACCTCGGGGGCCCAACCAGCTGCACACAATATTGACAGCCCAGGATGGACTTTTTGGGTACCCAGGTGCAGGGAGTGAAATGGCAGCTGGGAAAGGTCCCTTTTGTGTGGAGAAGTAAAGATATCTTGAAGGAAACAGAAACTAGGGAGGGATTAATGATGTTTTAAACAATTATATTGTAATTATTGATTCATTTCTGCAGAGCTGAGAGAAAACCCCTGAAAGCCGGGTCTGTGATGCTACTGAGCACCTTGGGTGATGTTAGTACCCCAGGAATAGATGGAATTTTTCCTCTTTATTTGTCCAAGCTGTTCTGCAAGGAAAAAAACTCCCTCTAAGCTCTTTTGATTCCTGATGTGATTAATTTTTTATTAATAGAGACAAGGAGAGGGACAGAGTGGGAGCAGCAAAGGAGAGTGAGAATTTCTAATTTCTTATCTGTTCAAAACCAAGGGCATGTGTAGTGTATTAACTGCAGAAACCATGGGGTGTTTTGGAGTACCAGGAGTGGTTTTGTCCTGGTTGGTGCCTCTCTGTGCACGTCTCTAAAGAAAAAATCTATCAGTCATCTAAAAAATCTCATTTTGGGTGAAAACCTGCTGAGTTTTTAAAACCAACCCAAGCCCTCAAACTCCAGTAAAAGACTCTGGAACAGCCATCCCCCTCCCACATTAAACCAACATTTTTTAAAAGAAAAGAACACAATGATAAAAGGCTTGAGGAGTGAATTACATGAAATTTCTTCCTGGAATTCAGCTGTCCTGAAAACCCAAACACTTGTGCAGGAAACAATCCTTGATATTTCACCAGCAGCTTCACCTCCTCCCTTCAATCTGCTTTGCAGTCCCGCGTTTTCACAACAAAATGTCCATTTCCCCTTCATTATCATTTTCCCGACCATTTAGTGCCTCCTCTGGGCTGTTGCCACTCTCCTCACAGAGCAAGAAAATAGGAAATGATCTTTTTCTTCTGCTTGTTTTCTCCTTTTTCTGCGAACACAGGGTTCCCTCATTAGACCAAATCTTACATAAATTCATGGATTGTGTGGTGAGAAGAAGGTCACTCCATGTCACCGCAATCTGATTAGACAAGAATGTGTTCAAAGCTGGGTCCCACTGTGTCCCCAGCACTCACTCTGGCTGTCACAACATCCCTTCCCCTGCCACAGCCTGTTTGTTTGCCTGCAGAAGTGCTTTGGGTGAGGAATGGGGCTGAAAATCACCTCAAAAATTTAATAAAAAGGGTATTTTTTTAGTTGGATCAGTTCTACAGGTTGCCTGCCTGTCACATGGACAGCTGTGCCAGCATTATTTACATATTTTATATTTATATGTTGGCATTTCTGTGTTTATACTCCTGTGTGTATTTCCAGAGGTGACCTGAGCACTCCCAGTACCACCAAGTGGCAGCCCTGGGCCGTGCCAGGGACATCAGGGGACATCAGCTCCTCTTCCACACTGGGATTTGGAGACTTCAGACAGAATTAGAACTTTCCCTGGGCACAAATCCCTTCTTCACAGAATCTCCTCTGCTCTGGAGCCAGGCTGGGAGAGCTGGGGATGTTCATCTGCAGAAGAAAATATTCCAGAGGGACCCGGGAGCCCCTTGCAGGGCCTGAAGGGGCTCCAGGAGAGCTGGAGAGGGGCTGGGGACAAGGCATGGAGGGACAGGGCACAGGGAGTGGCTTCAAAGTTATGAAGAGTGGGATTAGATGGGAATTTGGGAAGGAATTCCTGGCTGGGAGGGTGGGGAGGGGCTGGGCTGGAATTCCCAGAGCAGCTGTGGCTGCCCCTGGATCCCTGGCAGTGCCCAAGGCCGGGCTGGAGCCCCCTGGGACAGTGGGAGGGGTCCCTGCCATGGCAGGGGTGGCCCTGGGTGGGATTTAAGGTCCTCCCAACCCAACCCATTGCAGGATTCTGTGACTCAGTAACTGAATTTGAAGTGTCTGCCAAGTGCTTGAAGCTGAAGCTCAATTACTTGGCCCAGCACACAATGGAACGGAGATGATCCCGTGTTTTAAGAGAAGCCTGACAGCTCCTTCATGATTTTAAAATAAAACTCTCCTTTTTTCTTTTCTCTGTGGCAAAATCCTCTCAAAGAGTCGACAGATTCCTTTCCCAAAGTTTCTTTGTGTTCTCTGCTTTGTGCTCACCCCCTTTGTTCCTGTGGCCGACTGGGAGTAGTGAGGGCTGAACAACCCGATTTTGGAATGCAGACCAAACTCAGGAGTCAAAAGCAGCTGTGCTGCTCTTCAAACAGAGGAGCAAACGTTGACCTGTGCACGGCCCCAAAGAGGTGATGCTCCACAGAGGCACCGTGCCCAAATCCGTCCCGTCTGTTCAAACTCCCTTTTCCTACCCAAGGATTTGCAAGTGGCTTTCAACAGCATCTGTACAAGCTGTAGTAAACCCCTTGTAGCTCCATCTCTGTGTCCCATTCCATGGGAGATGAGCAATGCCTGCCCAGCCGTGCAGGGGGGAGCTCAGGGCAGAGCTCTCAGCGTTTGGATTTCAGAGGGATTGGAGCTCTCCCTGCCCTTGGCCTCCCAGCCCACGGCTTTTCCTGGCAGAGCCCTGGCAATCCAAGTGGGACCCTCTGAGCACTGTTCTAAGTCCCCCCATAACTCAGCAGGCCCTCGGTCCCGTGGGCTGATCCAAATCTCACCAAAGGTCAGGGAGAGGCAACCCCACCTTTAAAGGAGAATCAGTGGCCACGACTGTAGAGACAGATTTGCTTCCATGGGTCTGGAAACCAGGCCAGGCACCAAACCCAGCCTGTGTTTCATGGAAAGAACAGGCTGAAGATCAAATCCCAGTCTGGCATCCCTGAGTCCTCTTTCCCACTCTTCTCAAGGTCTTCCAGCCCCTTAACTCCACAGGCAGCCCAGCACCCTCCTTCCCTGCGGCTCCTGCTGGGCTTGGGAGGCACCAGGAGCTGCAGGGTTGACAGAAGTGATGGTGCTGGAACAGATGGCAAGGACGAGTTAATTGCTCTGCTGGGGCAGCTCGAGGTGGTCTCGTGGAGGAGAATATGCAAAGAGGAGAATATGCAGAGATCTGGAATGAACTTTCATCAGCAACAGAGAAAAAGGTCCTGTCACGGAGACTTGTGTGCTCTTCCCAATGCAAATCCGAATTCCAGCTTCATTCCTGCTTGTAGGCAGTTCAGGAAACTTCACTCCTCGGAATGACTGTGGAAAAAAAAAAAAGTGGTTTAAAGCTTCTCTTTTAGTTTTTTTCCAAAGTGAAATTTCTTCTGCTGAGCCACCCTTCTCAGCAGGAGCCATAATTTTACACTGAGGAACAAAATTGTTCCCTTTGCCCTTCCTGGGTTTTCAAGTCCTTGTTAGAAGAAAAGCATTTCTGCATTTTCTTGCAATGTGTCTCTGAGAGGAGAGAAAGAAACCTCAGGGAGGGATGCCAAAAAATCAGAGCATTTCTGGCAGCATCAGGGTTACCCTGGAGAATCCCACAGGGCAACCACCCTGGACACTACAGCATGGAATTACAGCATGGAATTACAGCACATTACAAATCACAAAATGCTTTGGGTTGGAATGGACCTTAAAGATCATCTTGTTCCAAGCCCCTGCCCTGGACATGAACATCTTCACAAGATCAGTTCTCAGAATAATTTTAAAAATGCATAAATCCGATGGTTTGCAATCACTAAAGAAACAGGAGCTCAGATATTTCAAGTCATATTCAATTCTGGGTGGTTTTCTTTCTCCTCAGAGCAACAAATTAAAGAATATACACAAGGTTAAAAGAAAATTCTGGAAATCTGAAGCAATGAATAGAAACATTCCTCCTAATGCTATTGCAATTTTGAGGAGTTAAACCTTGCCCTATTTCAGGTCAGAAAGAGTAAAAAACCTGTGCCAGACAATGCAGAATCTTTCAGAGTCCCTGCACAAGACTCTGCACGAGCCCTGAGCCACTCCTGGACCTCTGTCCCAGGACACTCCTCTCCCTCCTCCTCAGATCAGACCCAGTGCAGCCCTTGAGCTGTTCCAAACTCCCTTCACGTAAGAAAAGTTTGGTTATTTCCCTTGTTTTTTAAAAAAAAATTGGAACCAGCTGCTGATTTCTGTAATTCTGGATGTATTAACTGAAATTATTGTGCTAAAAATACCAGGATGGCCTCAGTGTGCAGTGCAGGCTGCAAGCCCTGCTTTTAATGCATATATTTAAAATATCACAAACCATGCAAACATGTATTTAATGATAAGGAAATATCCCTGAGGTCAGGAGATTGGGATTTGCCTTCCACAATTAAAATGCCTCTCAAAACCTAAAGACTGCCAAAAAACCCCAACAAAAGCCCTCCTGGAGTGACAGGAACTTTCTGCAGAGATAACAATCAACAGGGTTCTGTATAAAATCCATTCTATAGGAAGGAGGTTTTCAATAGCTCCCCGTGCATTAGGAAAAGCCTTGTGTAGATAACACAGAGCTCTCCTTGCTGGGTTTGATAGCAGATCAGCCCAGGGATTGATGAGGAGGTCCCACTGTAGCCCTGCAGTTCCCACTGTTTGCCCTTTGCAGGGCTGCACCAGGCTCTGGGCAGCTGCAGACCCCAAACTGCCATTTTAACACCAGTTTTTGTGTGCCCAACACACCCATTCCTTCTCCTCCCCTTCCTCCTCCTCCTCCTTTTTTCTCCTTTTCCTTCTCCCTCTCCCTTTCCCTCTCCTTTCTCTTCCAACCCACGCTGTGCTACAAATCCCCATTTTCAGAGTTACAAGCACCAAAATTCCGGAAAAGCCAAGTGCAGAGACCTCCCAGGAACTCTGAGGTGAACATCCTTCCACAAAGTGACAGAAATGTAATGCAACGTTCCTTTCTGCTCCCATTTCCCATTTCACTTGTGGTGCTGGGCTGGATTTTCCTCCCCTGAAGAGGCTGTCCATGGCTCCTGTCAGAATTCCGGGAAGAAGGGAGGGCAGACAAAACCCCACCCGTTGCAGGAACGGGATGTGTAACATACCCCAGCAGGAACAGCGCTCATGGGAAAAGCAAATAAATGTCACCGTGGATAAAAGTCTCATTTTGCTTTTTTTGGAACCAGACAATTTTCATTTTCCCATCTAGGGACAAAACAACTCCTCTTGAAAGCCGCTCCTCACCCACAGCTTTTCCTGATGGAGGGGAGTTGTTAATCCATGTGCTGAGGACCTGCTCCCTCAGAGGATGTTGAACTCAGAGCCTCCAAAAAAGGGCCATTCTGGGGATATTTGGGTCATTCCGAGTGCATTGGGTCCATTTTGAGGATATTTTGGTCCATTCTGAGGATATTTGGGTCATTCTGAGTGCATTGGGTCCATTTTGAGGATATTTTGGTCCATTCTGGGGGATATATGGGTCATTCTGAGTGCATTGGGTCCATTTTGAGGATATTTTGGTCCATTCTGGGGATATTTGGGTCATTCTGAGTGCATTGGGTCCGTTTTGAGGATATTTTGGTCCATTCTGGGGATATTTGGGTCATTCTGAGTGCATTTGGTCCATTTTGAGGATGTTTTGGTCAATTCTGAGGATATTTGGGTCATTCTGAGGATCTCTGGCCCATTCTGAGGGTATTTGTGAGTTCCAGCAGGGTGCATGAAAGCCCCAGAGCAACCCAGGGACAGGAACAACCACAGAACAGAGCAGAGATCCAGGGATTTCTGTGTCCTTCTGGCTCCAGCACTGTCTGTTGGTGACCCCACAGGACAATTCACTTTTCCATGTCCCCACAAATCTGCAGGATGGCAGCAGTGATGCCCAGTCCTTCAAAATGCACTCGTGGAAAAGACCCTGAGAGGTGTTTTGAGCTTTGTGAGGGGCAGGAGACTTTATTCCAGTCAGCCACGAGGGTCAAAGCCAGGTTGGACACAGCGTGGAGCAGCCCAGGGTGGTGGAATCTGTCCCTGCCCATGGCAGGAGTGGGGCTGGATGGGATTCAAGGTCCTGTCCAACCCAAACCCATCTGGGATTCTCTGACTCTGCCTAGCAGAGGCTTTTGTTCCCATTTTACACCAGTAAAGCAACATTGCAACATCTCCTGACCTCCTACATAATGTGACACGATTTCATCTGCTACTTTCAGCACTGAACTGGATTTATTTTTTAATAACACCATATATATTTTATCCAAACTGTCATTCAGACCCTCAGAGCTGGGAAAACAAAGACAAACATTACAGAAAAGTTTATGATTCCCTCACTCGGAGGATTTCCACTCTGCTCTCATTATTTCTGGCAGACTCACTGTGGGGAGTTTTGTTTCTTCTCCTCGGTTATAAATATTCCATGCAGATTTTTAATTAGAGCAGCATGGGTTTTTTGGCTGAGACAAAAGAAATTGGATTCCCCTTCCCCACACCATTTGGGCTTCATTCATGTGGATGGACTTCCAGTAATGTACCCACATCCAATCTCTGCATAAACAAACCAGAGGCTGCTTTATTGAACTAAAACTCTAATTGCTTTTACCAACAGGTGTCTGGAGTTGGAAAGCAAAACAAATGTTTGATCTGGTCCTTCCTCTAATTAGCAACAGATGAATTAGCAACTGAAAGGAAATATGCACTTTTTAGCCCATTGTCTGCGTTTAAACTGCTCTTGTGGAAATGCTTCATTCGACACGAATTTGCTTATGAAGGAGCCAGAATTAGTTGCAGGGAGCACTGAACCGTAAGGGAAAGCAAACAAGGAACTCTGGGGGGAAGGACAGAGCAGAAGGAGTAAACAGCAGAGTTCTGATTTCTGCCTTTCAGACCTCCTTCAGAAAACTTTTGCTGTGCTCTTCTTCATCTTCTTGTTGATACCCGATGGAGGATTTTATTGGGATTTTTCAAACGAGCTGCCTCGTTTAGAATCAGAGTCCCAGACTGGACTGGGTTGGGAGGGCCCTTAAATCCCACCCAGTGCCATGGGCAGGGGACCTTCCACTAATCCAGGATGCTCCAGGTCAGCTCCAGCCTGGCCTGGAATTTGTGGGGGACTCCTCAAAACAGGCGGTTTCACCAGAAAGGTGGTGACTTTCTGCATCTGGCAGGAGGAAGGGAAGAGAAGCAGCTGCTGAGGACACAAAGTGTCAGGTTATTTATTCACCAGCAACTGGATGGAAAAATGGATGGGCCTTGCACAGCAAGCAGTGGGGTAAACCCAGGGCTGAGGCTGTGTGAGAAATAAAGGGAGCTCAGCCCTGATAAACTGGGTCTTTAAGCCAGGCTTAGAAGGGCTGTGCAGAAAGCTGGGCTCAGGCTTGTGCTGGCAAAGCTTTACAGAGCAACCTGGCACCCAGGGAGAACTGGGCAGCAATCAAATGCCAACAATAATTGCACTTTGCATGGCACGAAACTTCATTTTAAAAACAGAAATCGGTGGCATAAAAACCTCTGGATGTCCTTGGACATCAATTTCTTCCAAAACTCAATACAGGAGTGCCTTTGCTCCACCCAAAATTCCAAATATCCTGGAATTTCAGGATTTCCACAGGCCTGTGACAGTGCCAGGAGATTAAAACAGCCATGGGAGCCAGAATCATCTGGTTGCACCTTGTGTGAACTCCCTGAGTCTGTTGATCTTTGGAAAAGGCTTTAAAGGGATCTGTTTGAATTCCAGTGAATCCCAAACATCAGAACACCTTGAATTTCGCAGCTGCCTCATTTTTAGTCTCAAATCTGATCAGATGGCCACAAACAGCCTCATTTTTCCTCACTGTTTTTCAGCCTGTGCCAGATAAAGCAGCCCCAGGTGCATCTCTGGTGTGGGGGGCTCCTGTCCCAGCTGGGTTTTTTTCCAGTTATCCCCAGAGCAATACAAATCTGCAGGAATTTCAAAGATGATCTGACTGGAGGATGTCAAGTCAAGTAATTCAGGACTAAACCGGACCAGGACAGGTTGTGCCACCCCTGGAAGTGTCCAAGGCCAGGTTGGATGGGGCTTGGAGCAACCTGGGATAGTGGAAGTTATCCCTGGTTTTATTAAGCAGAGTGAATCATCTGCAGTCAATCCCTGCTAATCCATCATTATTTAACAAATAGGGACATAAATAGGTGAAAATTTAAAAAGAAAAAACCAACAGGGAAGATTATAATTTGTGCCAATGCTCCTTTTTACCCCTCCAGCAATGCCAAACTGATTTAAAGCACACAGAAATACTCATGAATTTAAAAACATCCCCTTATAAACTCAGCAAAATGGATGAAAATTATCCCACACACAAAATTACAGCCCTAACGTGCAGTGATAACAATGCACTGGATTTTTTTAGGAATCAAAAGCAGAATTGTGAATTTACAGTGTTTTCATTTCAGTTCAATTTCCATGGACGGTACAAAAGTGAGGAGCCCTGAGGCCAATTCAGGTGAGGGAAGAAGCAAAGACACCTGGAATGCTCTGCAACCCCTGGGAGAGAACCAGGCCTGAACCAGCCCCTTCCTCTCAGGATGCTGAAGGAACCCTTCAAGTTGTGCTGCCCCTCCCTGGCAGCCCCATCTGCTCTCCCCAGATTCCATCCCCTGTCCCCTGCTGAGCAGGAATGGAGGCTGTGGGGAAAAGGGGTCAGGGAAAACAGCAGCTCCAGCCTTTCTTCCCTCCCACAGGAAGGGAAAGTGCTTTTTCCCTGGGCAGACTCAGGGGTGGCAGTGAGGGAGAGGTCACTGGGCTGTCCCTGGGCCAGCAGGGTGCCCTGGCAGGGAAAGGAGTCAGTGCCAGGCTGGAAAGGAGCAGGAAGGGACAGTGACCCCCAAAGGGACGTGTGGACATCACAGAGCCTCCTCCCAACAGCCAAACAACCAAACAGGTTCAGGTTTCCACCAGAAATGAAATCAGGTGTTGAATTAATGCCTGTTTTTTTCCATTCTATTCCTTAGGGATCATAGACAGGATAAGGATGGAGGGCCAGTGAAAGATTTGGTATTCCCATGGGCTTTTGTAGTCTGCAGGCAAACAAAAAAGGGGAAAAAGGGGAAAAATGAAAAGGAGGGTACTGGGAGAGATGTGTGTGAGCAACACCCCCCCAGCCCAACCCCAGAGGTGTCACTGGGACAGTCCTGTCCCTGTTCAGAGCTCCCCAGGAGCTGCTCTCCCATTCAGCTCTGAATGCTGACTCCCAGCACGTGCTCAGGCTCCAAACTCTGTTTATCCAGCCAGCCTGGGCTTGCAGCCTCATGTCTCCTCTTTGCTTTAATTGTTGCCACCAACCTAACAAGCATTTCACAGGGAAAAAAATAGAAAAAAAGGCAGCACACTGGAAAGTGTAAAAACTCTTGGTGTCCTTGTTCTCATAATTTTCTCTCAGTGCTGCACCCCAGGCAAAGAAATTCATTTGGCTTTACAAGGAATTCTGCTGTAAGTCAAGTGTTATTAAGGGCTTCCTCACATTGTTTATCACGGGGATCTGAGCTGATGTCTCTCTGAGCACTCCTCGGGAAGCTTGTTTATTAAAAGGTACAAGTGTTCCTGCAGCCCTACAAGCACGGCCCTGACAAGCTCTCTCTTCACACAGCTCCAGAATAAATAACTCGAGAGCAGAGAGGCAGCTCAGGCTCTGCCCTGGCTGACAGCACCTCGTGGCTCCTGTGCTGAGCAATTAGGGATGCAGCCTGATGCTGGAGAGCAAAATAAAGCCAAACCCACACTGCCTGCAGGGCTTGGGAGCACGGAGTTATTTTCAGGCCCTATTAGCAGGTGCCCTCCGTTGCCCAGGCGTTTTTACCTGCCCCAGCAGTGCAGCTGATGCTCTGAAGCAGAGGTTTCATGTGGCTCTTGCTGAGGCTCAGGCTCTTGCTGTGAGAAGTTCCTGGTGCTGACAGAAATGCCACATAAAGCAAAAAAAACCCTACATGTGTCTGAGCAATGTGGGAAAGCCCAACAGGCCACACCATGAGGTTTAGAGTTGTTTCTTTTTTCTGTTGTTTCTTTTTTTTTTGTGTTGTTTCCTTTTTGGTTTTTTGTGCTGTTTCCTTTTTGGTGTTGTTTCTTTCTGGCAGCTGAATTCAAATCCCTCAAACTCAAACCAGTGTCAGTGCCCCAGTTCCTACCCCTGATAAAAGCAGCTGAGTGAGAGGCAGAAACCATTCCAAAGGCCCCAGAAAATGTGGGATTTGCAAGTTCCAGCCTGGTGCTGCAGCCCAGAACCTACAAACGAACACATCTGTAGCATCACCAGTGACAACTGTGAGACATTTAAACCACGAGGAGCCTCAAATTGCCCTAACAGGCCCTGGCACAGGGTGCCCAGAGCAGCTGTGGCTGCCCCTGGATCCCTGGCAGTGCCCAAGGCCGGGCTGGACGGGGTTTGGAGCACCCTGGGGCAGTGGGAGGTGTCCCTGCCATGGCAGGGGTGGCTCTCACATGAACTTTGATGTCCCTTCCAACCCAGCCCATTCCATGGCTCGTGATTCCATAACAGCAGTGCCTTCCTCTGCACCCAGATTTCAGGCTGGCCTGGACTCCTCCTGTTAAACCCCATTCCCACTCAGGATTTTCCTGACAGGCACAAAAAGCTGCAGCTCCAGCTGGTGCAGTGTCCATTCCCTCTGCTCACACTCCCTGTGATCCTTTCCTGATGGGCTGGTAATGGATTAAAGAAACAATTCTGACTCTCCATAAAAAAGAGGAGCAAATTTCTCCTGAGTTAAGAGCACATTATTTCATGAGCCAAAAAAGAGAGAAAATTTAATCTCCAAAAATTAGCATAACTTACCAATTATTCTAGAGACTGCTTGATTAAATTAGTCTGTATCACTTTAAAAGGGATGAGGGATGAATTGTAAAGGAGGAGAGCTTAAAATTGAAATCCAAAGAATAAAACCTCATAAGGACACATAAAAGTGAAAACAGAGCTTTTCCTGTGCCAGCCAACACCATGAAATCCCCCCACACCAGAGGGTGTGCCAGGCAAGGGGCACAAGTGGCACTGGGATTGTGCTCAGCTCCTGGTGCTGGGATGATTTCCAGCAGGGATCCCAGAGTCCCGAGAACCTCCAGAGTGACTGGGTCAGTGGTTGGACTGGATGGCCCTGGGTGATTCTGCAGCTCCATTTCCAGTTTCCTTTCTCCCCCCAGTGATGCTGAAGCTCAGCCCCTCACAGCACTGGTGAGATACGGGGAGGGGAACTGGGCAGAACTGGTGAGGGAGGGCAGAGGGGCTGAGCTCATCCCCTCACTGAGGCTTTTCTGCACCCAGCAGCTGAGAAACACCGGAGAGGCACCACAAGGCAAGAAAGGCAGAACCTGAGGCTGGTCAAGAGTTTTTCTCAGTGCTTTCAGGTAAAAGATGCATAAAATGAGTTTTGAGTAGCACATTGCTGTGATTTCTTTACAGGGATTAGAGTGCATGAAGCAGGAATTATAATCTAATTTTCATATAGAATTATGGAATATCCTGAGTGGGAAGGGACCCACCAGGATGCTCCAGTTCCACTGCTGGCCCTGCACAGACACCCTGACAGTCCCACCCTGAACCTGTTGACATAAATGTGAATTTATATCTAAATGTGCTGAAGCACTTATGGGTTTAAGGGATCAAAAAAGGTCTGTCTACACAGTGTGGCACTGGAAAGTAGGAATAAACAGAGTTTGTATGGGAAGGAGGGAACATCTTCTGCCCAGACACCACCAAGGTGACCACCAGTGACTCCCTTTGGAGAAGGAGCCCAGGCTGTCTCCTGAACCCCCCCTCAGTGGTGCAAAAGGCTGTGAAAATGCAGACACCCGTGGGGAGGGGCAGCAGGAGAGCAGCAGCAATGTTTTCTTCACTCCAAACAGACTCCAACACAAACTCCACCAGCACCCTCCTGCCCAGCAGCACCCCCAGTGCCTTCCTCAACAGTCCCCAGCAGTCCCCAGCCCTCGGATCCCTCTGGTCCTCAGCGCTGGGTCAGGGGATGGAGAGGGAAGAGATTTCATTGGAACCATATTCCAGTTAGGAGCTGGATAAAAGATCCAGTAATTTTTGCTGATGTGATCATTATTGCAGGGGTTTAATTGGCCAGAACTGTCAGTGGCAATTAAAGGCTTCCAGTCGGAGCTGCAGTGCCTCGCTGTGTGTTCAGAGCTTCATTTTGTTCCCTCACACCAGAAAATGCCAGAGTGCCTGGAAACCTGGACATTATTCCATGGTAACTGTTCAAACACCCAACAAGCAAATCTTGCATAATTGGTGGCTTTATAGGCTGCAATCACTTGCCTTATCTTTGTAGATATCACAATTTCTGTGGGGTTTTTCTCACCTCTCACTGTGGGAAGTTGTCCTGATGGGAGCCCGTAATTAGAGCTGCAGCAAACCAGCAGAGATTTGTAAGGCCAGAGACATTTTCCTTCTGGGGTGCTTCACTCTTTGGGTGGATGCCAAGCCTCAGCTGCCTGGAGTTCAGCAGGGTCATTTCACCTCAAAAGTTTTATGGAAATGAGCAACCAACTTAAAACCCGGAGAGTTTAAAGGATGGGGCACTTGAATCCACAAATAGTTTGGGATTCTGGTGTAAAAAGTTGTCTCAAGTCTTTCCTAGCCTTGTAAGATCAACATTAGTTTGGAAAGTAATACATGAAATATCAATTCCACCTTATTTCTTATTTCTAAGGCAGTGGAACAGGCGAGCACAGGTCAGGCTGCAGCATCAGAGGTTGCCCAAACACAGAGAGGCTCAGTCCTTCCCAAAACCCAGCCCATCCCAGATGCACCAGGGGCGAGGGCAAAGCTCATCTCTGGCAAAATTTGAGTTGTGGGGTTTGGCAGCTTCACCCTAGACAGGACCCAAATGTTGCCAACACCTCTGTTCACAGCACCCAGTTGTATTTATTTCCTTCCTTTAGAACAACACTGCATTTCATTATAAGGTGCTGCTCAAGAAAATACATCACAAGTGTAGGAATTGGCTTCGTGCTGCGAGAGAAAAAAAAATAAAAGGGGGAGACACAAGCAAGGATCTGTAAAAGAAAATAAACCCAGTGCATAAATCACTGCAAACCCAGAGTGGAAGAGGCTGCACTTCATAAAACCTGACACTGTCACCTCCAGTCTGCAAAAAGGAGATAAAAAAACCCTCTGGATGCTGAATTTGTCCTTTACATCGAGTTTGAAAATTATAACATCATAAAACCAGAATAAATCAGTCAACTTCAGTCCCTGGGACTGTGTTAGGGATTGTCCATTAGATACTGAGGATTTGGGAGCAGAATTTGTCCTTCCTTTAGAGCCTGGCCATTTTCAGTTCCCACATTTGGAATGAATCAGACACTCTGGTCCCTCACCACAGAATTTCTGTTCTATACATCCCACATTAGATTCTAACACTGATATTAAGATTTATTCCTGCAGGAGTGGGGGTTTTGTGTGTGCTCTTCATTATTTTGCACAAGGAGCTTGGAAAAGGCAGCAGGACTGGCTTTGTCCCTTGGATTTCTACTTCCAACCAGAGCAGCAAAAAGTAAGGGAAACAAATCCAGTCCTTGACCCTCAGTTGAATTGGAAAATTATTTTTAGCAAATCCTGAAAAGTGCAGAAAGCAGGAGGGAGAGGAAAGAGGGAACACCAAACCAGCCTTCAGAGAGGCCTGAAGGGAAGGGCAAATATCCAGGGGGAAATGCAATCACTTGCATAAATTATGGCCATTTTTGTTTGAGGGAGTCTCTTTTCATTTCGGCCACAGAAGCCCCAATTTACACTTAGCTGCTCATTAATTTCCAGTGAATTACAGATGCATCATCCAATTGATGAAAACGTATATGGGGGAATTAAAATTGAAAACTTTTAGCACGAAAACCTCCCCTGTCAGGAAGTGAACAAAGTATGGGAAGAAGATGTGAGGTGAGTTCACATTTTGTGCCCTCCTTCTCCTGAGGTCAGAGAGAAATTAATTAGGTTTACAAGGAAAAATATCCCCCAGGAACTCCTGAAAACCCTGAATTTGGACAGGCTGCCCAACCAGTATCATGGAATTTGCAGATTTTTGGATACAAATGTTTAAACTCCGCTTTGTGCTCTTGACAATCTGCTTAAAATGGAGCCAAAGCACCATTCAGAGCTGGACTCTGACACTTTTGCACAGATAAAGCTGGGAAATAATACTAATAAAATAATCAACTGTGTGGAAAAGCTTATAAAAACCAGAAAAAGAACAGAACTTTTAGAAGATACAGAAGACAGGCAGGCACTCAGTTTAAGTAATCTGGAAGAGGATTCAGCCCAAAAATCCCCCGCCCAAATCCTCCAAAGCTTGAGGCACTAATCCCACACTTTCAACCCCCAATTAAGGAAAACTCCTTGAGGATCAGATGTTAAAAAGCACAAAACAAAATGCATTCACGTTGCCTGGCAAACTATTTTCACCCGAATGTTCCATTTTTCTGCCCTGACAGCAGATAATGGTGGGGAAATGGTCTCGGAATTTGTAAAGCAGGTGACTGTAATGTGGCATCAACACGTTCATTATGCAAATCTGATTGCTTAAATCTTCAGCTGGAGCTCATTTGTTTGGATGAGGCAGAGGATGCTGAGTTCTTTGTCTTTCCTCGGTTTATTCAGCAGCAGATCTGCCGAGATAATTGTTGATATTCCCCCCCAGCCGTTCACATTCCAGGCAGAGCTCAGTTCTGATGAGGGAAGGAAACCTTACCTGGGCTCTGAGCTTGAATTCGGTGCCCTAATTCAGAGAGAGGGGTTGCAACGATAAGAAAAATGGCAGTGTCTCATCTTTGAGATATTCAGAGACATTTTCACTTAATTCTTCGAATACCGTTGATGTTTCCTAGAAAGGAACTCGATTGTTCTTGGAAGTTCTGGGGTGGATATTAAATAATTGCAGGCCAGGAGAATGAAAAAAAAAAAGGAAAAAAGATGAACTGGGAAGGGTTAGCTGGGAAAACACCCACTCAGGGCACAGAAAATGGGATCTTTAGTCCATCACAACAATCTACAATAAGATTTCCTCCTCTTGTGCTTGTGGAAGATGAACAGTCCTCTTCTCAAAAATAAATGTATTTTCCTTTTCTTCAAAATCACGATGTTAAGGCCACTGGTGATATGCAGAAAAGGCTGCACCACTGAATAAGTAGTAAAGCAGTAGTAGAGCAGTAGTAAAGCAGGAATGTTTGTTCCAGCCCCGGGACCGGGGGGATCGCTCCCCCAAAGTCACCTCAGCCGGGGGTAAATCGGGTTACAGGTTCCACAGTCATTAACTCTCCCAACACCCTTATGAATATTCATTACCCAGCCCCGCCCAGCCTCGCTCCGTCCTGGAATGCGCCCGAAAGTCATTTCCATCCGTGTTGCACTTGAGCAGCGTTGTCTGGTGGTCTTCTGGGCTGAAGCAAGAGTCTTCCTCAGTGGGGAACTCTTCACCTCGCCTTTCTGCACAAGCTCTTTAGCCCTCTGGCCCAGGTCCAGGCTCAAAAGCTGGTCTGGGTTAGTTTTAGGTTGGAAAACAGGATCTTTGGTCAGGATCCCTTCCATTTCTCAACGGCCTTAGACCTTCACTGTGCTCTGGTGGGCACAGTAAGTGCTCTGCAGAGTAACCCATTGAACCTTCCCCCCGACCCACGAGTGCCAATTCCCTGTGATCCTGCAGAGCCACTGCCTGCCCTGACTGAAACCTGGATGGGTCTATAAAAATTCCCTCTCCTCTCTCCTTTTTTCTCCCTCCAAGCTGCCTGATCCAGGTCCCGGTGTCCTGCTCTCAGGTGGGAGTGGAACCTGCCAGGCATCCCCTAAAGGCCACAAATGAAGGCCCTAAAGGCCTGAAACTCAGGAATTTTTAAGGAAAGAGCAGCTTCCTCTTAAGCCTCAGACAGAGGGCTCAGGAATTCCTCAGGTCCTTCAGGAGCTGCCACTTTGCAGACATGGATGTGGATTTGTAGGAACACCTCCTTGTGTCTGTGTAGCAACAACAGCAACGACAATCATCATCATCATCATCTTCTTCATCATCATCATCATCTTCATCATCTTCATTCCAGCCCTCCAGGCAGGTGGGTTTGCCCAGAAGCTGGGAACATCCAGCTCTGGAATCCACAGCTGAAATCGAGCATCCAGCACTGGGATATTCCATCCTGCCTTGCCACCTCAACCTGCCAAGACCTTTCTATTCCGGGTAGGATCCTGATCCTGCCACCTTCAGACCAGCTACGTGATCCATGTCCCTTTATGGATTATTCCCAGCTGGAATTGGGGCTCACAATAACAAGCCCAAACCTCTCTTTCATCCAGGAATTTGCTCCCTTCTGTCTGCAGCCATTGGAATGTGCAGCCCCACATCAGAAATGATGGAGAATTGTGCTCAGAATTTTGTCCAGCCTCCATTTGTTATCAAAATTAAGCTAACTCCTATTCATAAATGAGTTTTAAAAAACCCTCCTGCCTCCCCAGCTTCTGAATTCCCTGGAGAATTCTCTGGGAGGTGATGGTGCTTCCCAAGGAACTGCTACATCTCTGTGATAAAGCAAACCTGGCATTTTAAAGCAGAATTAAAACACAAATAATGGGCAGAGGGTCAGGAGAGTGCCCACGCTTGGTTGTTAGAAGAAATTTATTATCCAGGCTGAAGTGAAAGGAACAAAACCAAGGCTTAATGGTCAGATTTATAAATATTATTATACCTGTCACTGAAGGCATCATTAACTTTAGAATATTTGAATAAGAAAGTTGAAAAAAAATTTATTCCAGCAAAAAAATTAGTAGTTACTTTTTATTTTTATTCCACTCTCCAATTATTATTTGTGTGCTTACTTAGACACAAAATCCTCAGAGATTTCATCAGCATATATGGAGATTATTTGATGGCCTGGCTTCATGGTGTTTAATTCCCAGAAGAGAAAACAATTTTCCCAGCAATAACAAGAAACCTTTAGTGTGTTTATTTTCTGCCCAAATCAGCACCTTGGCTTTTGTTTAGGACGTGGCAATCACTGGAAGGGAGGCAAAAAAATCACTGCCAGTGGAAGGAGCTGCTGTTGTTCTCTTCCACATCCAGAGCTTTTGGAGACGAGTTCATACAGGGATGGGAAAGAGGTTGGTGGACTCTGAAAGGGGAAAATTTTGATGGTTCCAGAGCTGGTGACCCCCAGTTTGTCCCAGTACAAACCTTTCAGCCCAGTACAAACCTTTCAGCCCAG